>PVJL010003285.1:0-162541 GCA_004026885.1 Lyroderma lyra
CAGGTAGGGGGCGGTCCTCGTCTGTCACCGCAGGTAGGGGGGGCAGTCCTTCCTCGTCTGTCACCGCAGGTAGGGGGGCGGTCCTCGCCTTCCGTCTTGGGACCAGGGTGTGTGTTTGTGTCCGGGGCTCCCTGGTACCCAGTCTGGATCGCTTAAAACAGCAGCGACTCTGTCTCTCTTGGCCCCGGAGGCTTCGGCGGGCGCTACTGTCTGAGAAGATTCCGGAGCGGGCTCCCTTCCGCCTGTTCCAGCTCCTGGTGGCTGCCGGCAGTCCTGACGCCTCTTGGCGGCCAGCGTCCTCACCCCCTTCCTCCGCCGCCCCGCGTCCTCGCCTGCATGTGCCTCTGTGCCCAGCCCCCTTCTCTCTTTCTGGGCCAGCGGCACCGGGCCGCAGGCCCCCCGCAGCTGGCCCGACCTCACGGCAGTTAGATTCCGTCCCAGAGACGCGTTTCCAGCTGAGCTCGCATTCTCAGGGGCCAGCGGTCAGGTCCCGGACATCCGCGAGGGACGTCGTTCTGCCTGGGATGTGGGGCAGCCGCCAGGGGCACCCGGCGTGTGGCCCCAGCGCGTCGGGCCCCTCTCCTGGGAGGGCTTCCCCTCACCCTGTCCGTCTGCCTGCCCGCTGCATGTGCCCACACCCTGGCCCGTCGTCCCTGGGGTCTGTCTGGTCGGTGAGGCGGGCTGGAGCAGGGGGCGGCGAGGAGGGTGGGGACGGCCGCGCACTTGACAGGGAGGCCCGCTGGGGGCGTCCTCTCTCCGTGCTGCTCCGTGGTCTCGCAGGGCCCCTTGGTCCCCAGTTGTTCCCCAGAGGCCCTGTTGTGTGACAAGTGTGACCTGTCCCGTTCTCCACGCTGTTTGCAGGCAGGACCGCCGCCCTGTGGTTCAGGCTCCTGCAATGGCTCCAGTCGTGAATGGGACCACTTCCCTGTCTGTTGATGTCTGCATTTGAACTGGGTTTTTTTTTTTTTTAGAAAATCACTGTTATTTAGAAGTCCTGCTCTGCCTCCTGGAAGCCGCCTGGAGAGGGAGCCCCTTCGTGCCCGTGTGGGGGCCCCTTCGTGCCCGTGTGGGGGCTGTGGAGCCCCTTCCAAGGCTCGCTCCCTGTCTGAGCCTCTTAGGCTGCACGGCCGTGCTGGTGAGAAGTGACGGAAGTTCAGTAACTTAATTCACCTTTGTTCTCGCCTGGATTACCGTCGTGGTCCTGTTTAGCCTGACTTGATTCCTGGCAAGTGGCTGTGAGGAGGTCAAGGGCAGCACAGTGACCCCAAGCAGAGTCTTACTCTCGAGCGCCATGGCTGCCTCCCTCACCCCCTCTTTCCTGCACCTGGTACTCGATGCTACGCGGTCCTGCTCTCAGCCCCACGTCTGCAGGTGGCTCTGGTCCTCACGCCCCGAGTCGTGGCACCGACACCCCGACCATCGTCCCCTGGGAGTTTATTCCGTCCTGACCAAAGTGCCGTCTGGTCTCCTGTGCACCCGGCACTGGGCACAGGGGAGGAAACGGGCCCGGCAGTGCGTCTGGCCACCGAGGGAGGGGGTGGCGAGAGCAGAGCAGGGCACCGCTGTGCCCGGGCTTCCGCGTTGTGTCCCTGCCTGACACAGAACTGGGCAGTCGCTGTACAGCGCAGCCACTTGTGGCCGGAGTGGCCCCGTGGCCCCGGTCTGGCCAGGCTGACCGAGGGCTAAGGGCTTCTTTGGAGGGGGCCCATTTGTGACACAGCCACACAAGTGGGAAGGAAAGTCCTTGTCTGCCCTTGTGGTCCTCACCCAGGGGCCGTGTGGGGATGTCAGGGGCGTGCATGTTTGATTGTGACAGTGACAGTGTATGTGCACGCGCCTGCACTCGGGTTATTCCTGACGTTTAATGGGCAGGAGCCAGCCGTCCTGGCAGTGGTCCTGCCCAGTGAAATCAGCACCCCTCCCCCAGGGAAAACGGGGTGACACCAGAGACGCGTAAGATGACATTTACTATCTAAGTGGCTTCAAGCATACGGCTAAGCAGTGTTAAGTACATCCACAGGGTGGTGAAACGGATCTCTGGAACTTTCCATCTTACAAAACCTACACTCTGTCCCCAGGATACGGCACCTTCCCGTGACCCCCTGCGCGCAGCCCCTGGCAGCCACCGTTTTGCTTTGGGTCTCTGCGCGTTGGACGACGTCGGACGTCTCGGATGAGTGGAATCGTGCTGTACTTGTCATTTGGGACCTGGCTCATCTCACGGAGTGCGATGTCCTCCGGGTTCCTCTAGGCAGGGCACGGGTCAGAGTCCCCTTCCATGGCATGGATTTGCCACGTTGTCTTGGTCCATTCCCCCAGGCACAGACTCGCGTTGCCGTCGCCTCTTGGCTGCGGTGAACGTGGGTGCCCACGCACGTCTCCCAGACGCTGGGTGGGTGCTCTGGTAGTCGTACTTCTAAGGTTTTGAGGAGCCTCCGTACTGCCTGCCTCCGTGGCTGTTCCATTTTCCATTCCCATCAGCGGGGCACAGAGGGGTTCTTGTTTCCCCATGTCTTTGCCAACTCCGGATATTTTCTATTTTTGTTTTGGAAGTGGTCACCTTAATGGGCATGAGGAAGGGGAAGTTTTTATTGGTTGTAATGATTAGTGACGTTGACCATCTTTTCATGTGTTTGTTGGCCATAACAAATCAATTTTTAATTACAGGAGCTTGTGCTAGGTTCACTGAAGAAGTTTAGTAATAGGTTTGTACTTTTCTTCTTTTTGGTTTGAACTTGGTGACATTGAAACATGAAACTACTCACGGGAATGATTTCCTGCAACTGCTGGTTTTGTCCCTTCTGATCGAATGACTGTAGCATTGGCAGTCGAGATGGGAAATGCTATTTTAGAGACCGGGACCCGCTGAGGGGAAGCTTGGTGACAGAGAGAAGACATATTTTTAGATTGAAAATAACAGCGGCTGTAGGTAGTCCTTGTGGATTATATTTAATAGGGTGTAAGGAGTACAAGCAACCGATGTCATCAGCTTTCTTTCTTTGTCCTGGGCCCCTACAGTACGTATGACGGGGGGCTCAGACTGGCGCATCCTTGAATCTCTCTGAAGGGCTGTGCGAAGCCGTCCGGCCACCGGCCACCAGCCCCCGGTCATTCATTTCCTAGCAAAGCCCCAAGCTCACGTCCTGGGGCATCTCTTAGCCAAACTGGCCTTGCTACTTTTTCCTGTAGCAGAATATTCTGGTTCTTCTGAGGCTGTTGGGCTATGCCCCAAATCTTCCAAAGATAGAACCTTAAGTCTGAAGGGAGAATTTGTGGACCATATATATTTTAGCTCAAAACCTCCAAATGGAATCATTTTAATATGCGTTTTCTCGAGAAATATGTAAATTAATAATTGCTTCATACATTATTCAGGAAAAACTTATTTTGTATCACCCATAGCTCTTGTAATCTTATATAAAGATATGCTAATGGATTTAATTAAAATAATTATACTGAATAATGTAGCCTGAACTTTACCCTAAAATAGTGTCTATTAATCATCTTCAGGGGTAATATTTTTAGCCAGAGAGACACTTAACGACGTTACGCCAGCCGTAGACAGAAAGTGCGCTCCTGGTTTGGGTTTACGCGTTGGATTCAGGTGACGTTCTCGTGAGATGCGTGACAATGAAGCTTGCTTAGAGAAGAGTGTAAAATGTATTGAATGTCTTCACCCTGAACTAGTTTAGCAATTAGACAACTTATAGCACTTTCTGCCATTTCTTAATCCTCTGTATGTGTTTGATGTTTTTCTTCTTCTTCTCAGCACTTTGGTTTCTCTGCGTTTCTGGCCCTTGGCTTCAGTTCTGACCCAGTCTCCTTCCTCAGATCTGTGGCCCCGGGCAACTGTGAGTTGGTGGCAGCCAGGGTGTTAAGCGAGGTACTGGGTTTGAAAGGGGCGCTCGGCCTGTCCCCCGTGCGACGGCGTCTGTCCTTGGCTCGCCGCGTCCCGTCCCTGCTCAGTGGTGGGAGCCCTGTGGTGTCGGGAGGTAATTTCCTTTTTCCCCGAAGCCTCCGTGTGCCTGAGCGTGCGGGGGGCTCCGATGCACGTTCTGGGCACATCAGCGTGTCGCTGCCCACGTCCTGATGGTCCCCAGGCCCACGTGCACTTAGCATTGGGCCCGTCCATCATGAGATGGACAGATGAAAGCCTTACCGAGTTCAAAGAGAAAAGCAAGCTGGGACTTCCCGTTGCCGCGATGTTAATTGAAATAGGTTTGAAGTCCAGTCTGTAAAAACACCTACTTGGAAAGCAAACATTGATTTGGTGACTTCAGTTACGACCTAGAAAAAGGAGTTCGATGACCGAAGCTAAAAGCAGTGAATTCGTCCCAAGTCCTCGGTGTGCTGCTCCCTGTCCCCACGGGCCTTGTCGTAGGGGCTCTCGCAGGGTCTGTGGTTCGTGGCTCACAGCCCCGGGGGAGGGGCGGAGGAAGACGCCTCAGTCCGCACTCAGCTCTGTCTCCTGGGCGTGTCGCACAGGCCTCGTGCCCGCACCCCCGGGGCATCGGTGAGTGGCCACCCCACTGTCCACAGGGGACCTGGCCAAGGCCTGGGAGGCACCCCGGGGCGGGAGGCTGCTGACATGCTGCCGTTCTGGCCTCTCACCCGCCATTCCAAAGAGCCTCCCATGTTCTGAGCTAGATTTTGTTTGAATAAAGAACTGATTTATAAAAATAACGAAAATTAGATAAAACCAGAAAGAAACCTGAAACCTCTCAAATGCCATTCCTTCCCATTTTCCGGACTCCTTCGTGGTTTGTCAAAGCATTCTGCGCAGAGCTGACCTCACAGGGGACCTTTCTGTCTGGAAGCGCCTTTCTGTCAGGCGAGGTCCCCCGCGTGTCTGGGCACCGAGCGGGAGCCCCGCCTTGCCGGGGGGCTCTGCACCTTGGGAAGCCCCGGGGCAGGGGCTCGCCCGTCCTTGGCCGTGGGCAGAGCGGAACCCAAGCACATGAGATTCCCGACAGGTAACCAGTCGGAAATGGGCAGCACTGGACATGGTCCTTGGTGTGTGTGCGAGGGACGCGGCTCACCCAGTGAGGGCGTCGCGAGCCTGCGGGGGGCTCCCCCTGCCTCTCCAGGCTGAAGACAGCGGCTCCGGCGGGTTGAAGCGCAGAGTTGGGGCGTCTTGAGAATTAAAGAGGTGATTTCATACCGGGCTCCGTGGATCTGGGAGCTGTGGAGGCCCTGCTGCTCCCAGGACCCTCTGCAGGGATCGCTGTCGTTTGCGATTTGGGACCACAGTGGGCTCGGCCCCTTTCTTTTGGCATTGCCCTGACATTGGGGAGGGAGCGTGGCTCAGCCCCTGGTTGTCCCCGGCCCTGCCTGGCTGGCACAGCGCTCAGAGGCCACGGGGCAGCAAGTGCAAGGTGGGCCCCACGGGCCTGTCTCATTCGTCGCTGTCATCTGCTATGTCCTTGTGCAGTCGCTGCAGGCAGATGATGCTTTGTTGAGTACAGGACGAAATACGTGAAGCCGATGTGTTCGTCACCCTCGGGACTGTCCCAGACTCAATGAGACACTCCAGGGCCTGAGCAGTCAGCTGTGTGAAGGCTTATTATTAAATGTCACAATAAATACTGTTTAGTTCTTCAAAGCAACTTCAAGGTCATCGAAGCAAGACTTTAGAAACCAGAATGCAGTTGTTGCTGTTTTAATGCTCTTTTCAAAAGTTGCATCTCACAGCAGAGAGTGGGACCCCGTGACCTGGCTGGCACTGGAGGATGGTGGGGGTTAACAACAGGAAGGAATTCGTGTGGCGCAGAACGCTGCACCCCTCAATCACCCTGAGTGACGTCCGTGGTGGTGAGCGTGGGCGTGTCCGTCTCCCTTGGGCAGCGGACAGACTGGCTCCAAGTCCCCCCAGTGTGACTCTGGACCAGTGACGTGCCTTTATTCGTGCCTCTCCCTTCTCAGGTGAGAAAGGGGACGGTGGCAGACCCCTCTCGTGGTTGTCCTGAGGAGTTACGGTGTCAGTAGAGCCCGGCGCCTAGAAACCTGTCTGGCATGTGCACAGTGCTCATGTCTTACAGGAGTGACTTGAGTGTGACCGCTGAAGTCTCAGGCAGCAGAGTTGGGGCACAGACGCAGCAGCCATTCTCTCAGGCCTTCTCCATGCCTGTGTGACACATTTTATTCATTTCAGAAGTTAAGGCAGAACTTGCACACAGTCACACAGAGGAGTTCCGTCACCCACTTCCACGCCTCCCGTGCCCGTGGTGGACGAGCCCTCCCCTCCCCTTTGCCCTCTAGCAACCACCGAGATATTCTCCATTCCTATTGTTTTGCCTTTTCCAGAACATTCCAGAAATGGGATCATCACTGTGTAGCCCTTTGAGTGTGTCTCGTTTTACTCCTCAGAATGCATCTGAGGTTTATCCATGTTGTGTGTGTAACACAGGCCTTTTAAACTTCTAAATATTTTATTACTGAGTGGTGTTTCCTCGTGTGGATTCACCCCCTGGGGGACATTTAGGTTGTTTATGGTTTCTGAGGATCACAAATAAAGCTGCTGTAAACGTTCACGTACAGGGTTTCCTGTGCACAGAAGTTTTCATTGCACGTGGGTCATACAGGGTTTCCTGTGCACAGAAGTTTTCATTGCACGTGGGACATACAGGGTTTCCTGTGCTCAGAAGTTTTTATTGCACGTGGGACATACAGGGTTTCCTGTGCACATAAGTTTTCATTGCACGTGGGTCAGCACTTAGGACGGACGGTAGTCCTGGGCATACGGAGGGGGTGGATCCGACCCCATGAGAACTGCCAAGAGCTTTTGCAGAGCTACTGAGCCAGTTCTGTGTCAGGACCAGTGGTATCTGCACAGAGCACTTGCGCCGTCAGCTTTTTGGTTTAATTCAGCACTTCTAATCGGTACTGCGGTTTTAATTTGCCTTTTCCTGGCGCCACATGACCTAGGAGTCTCCACCTGATTATCTGTCGTCCATGTCTCTTGCGCGGAAAAACGTCTCTTCCCATCTTTGGCCTGTGCGGGGGAAAGACCGCTTCTTGTTGCTGAGGTTCAGGAGATCTTCGCATGTGCTGGCTCCAGAGCTTTCTCCGTGAGCTCTGCAGCTCCTGCCTCCCAGAGGCTCATCGCTGGTCACCTCAGCAGGGGTTCTTTGTTTTGGTGAAGTGTCAGTTTTTTCTCGTACAGATTATGCTTTTGGTGTCATAGCTCAGAAGTCTTTGCTTAGCCCAAAGTCACAAGTAGCTTCTAGCAGGTTTATAGGTTTACATTTCAGATTCATTTAAAGTTAGGTTTTATGTCGGCAGCGTGAGCTATGGGACGCGTTTCCTGAGCTGCTGGGGGAGGAGGCGCCTGTGCCCCTGGGTTGCAAATCAGTAATTAACCATCTGTATTGAGGGAATCATGTTTAAACTGGGTTTCCGACCACTTGCTTTTGGAAAACTGTGCTAACAATTGTTTACATAACAGGTGTCATATTCTCCAGTGTTCACATGGTTATCCTGTTGTCTTTTCAATTTGATTTTGAGCTTTAATGCAACCCCTGGAGGTATTTAGCATGAGTGTTATTTTTATCGGTTTCTTTCGGGGATGGCGGGAGCCCAGCCTGCTGTGAGGAGTCACTTAGCGTCTCAGAGCGGGCCGGGGGCAGTCATGGTCGGAACACTTGGAATCTAGGAACTTTTCCTGACAAGATACAGACGAGGAGGCCGAGGCTCTGGCTTCCCACGGAACTGAATTTCCCTTCCAGCTCATTTCAGCCCTAGCGGCGCGATCAGAGGCCAAGTTACTGGCAGTCCATGGTCAGCTTCCTGCCCTGCAACACGGCGAAGCCCCTGCAGGTCTGCTGAAATTAAAGATAAAGTACACAGGGGTCCTAGCGTAGTGTGTTTTCTTATGGGATCTATCAGTATTGCCATCACTATTTTGTACAGTGTGTGTTTTCTGGAAGATACATGATATCAACATAAGAATAAAATTACTAAAGAGAAAATGATGCCTAGTGAAGAGATGCACAGATACACAGGAACACAGTTTTGGAACGGAACAAAGACCGTCATTTTAATTGTTGAATGGGATAGCGCTGCTAGAGGACGCTCATGTGCTCCATCCGGGGCACCAAGAAACTCCCAGAAAAGAGGGGCATTGGGCCAGCAGGCAATACCTGTTGACTTCTCTTACTGTTACTCTTATTGTTATGTGTCAAGATGACCATGTAACAAACTCCTATTGTTTGTGGATCATATGTCTTTTTTTTTTTTCCTTTTTGCTCCGTTTTCGTCATATTTAGCCATCAGCCTCTCATCTAGAAAGCGATTGTTCTCTTCTTGGTGTGTCGGTGGCCTTCACAGAACTGTCCGTTTATGTTGACGTTTGCCAAACCTCATGAGGCTCAGCGTTCTTCTCTGGTCTTGGTTTGCAGGGGGCGGCGCTGAAATACTTGCCAACGATCGTCAACGATGTGAAATTGGTGTTTGACCCCAAAGAGCTCAGGTAAGGCAGCGTCCGGGGCCCGGAACTTTCCGCGTTCCTGCTGGGCCTCCATCGTGGTGCATTTAGGTGGCGGGGTGCAGAGGGCACGGGCCTGGTCACTGTGGAAGCTGTGCTGGTTAGCGGTGGTATCTGGGCGCTTGGCTGATTACGACCTGATATGGAAAAGACGTCACCGGTCAGCAGTCACAGTGTCTACTTCAGGATGTGCCTTCCAGCCCGCTGGCTCTAGAATACCACCGTGGCATTTTGCATTCCTTAGTGTTTGGCTTTCAGTAGATGGTTGCTGGGTCTGGCTTTTGTTTTCAGCACCTGAAGACCCTGAGCCGGGAGCTTTCCCTGTGCTGCCCTGCCCCCGCTGTTTCTCAGTGCCCACAGCCCATATTGGGGAGCCCCTGACTAGGGGGCTGTGAACCTCCGACCCAAGAGCTACAACTTGTCGTCCAGGACAGTCAAACCAACAGGATTTTGGGGAAGCTGGTCAGTGGGTTTTGAGACCCAGGTGCGAGGCTGGGGACCAGATCCTGCCTTTGACCTCCTGAGGTTGCCCCCCTGCCACCATCCAGGCCCGTTCTTAGGGGTTCGTGGTGTCGATGTCACTGCCCTGCGAGAAGCGCCGCCGTGGGGCGAGCAAGGAGGCGCGTGGGCTCTGAAACCCTGACCCCGGCAGCACAGGCTTGTTTTGCTTTTAGAACGTGACACAGTGAACACGTGCAGCAATGGCACTGTTTCCACCAGCCTGAAACGCCCGCCGCCATGTTAGGAAGGGGCCGTCTGTCCCCCAGGCAGTGACGCCGGGTAAAAGGCCGCCGTCCTCCCCGCACGGTGCGTCCCCCGTAGGTCACCTGTGCCCTGGACGTGAAGTGCAGGGCTGTGGGGCGGCGCGCCCCGCCCGAGTCATCTCTCATGTGCAGGCGGATTTACCGTCTCGCGTGGACACTGCTTTCTGCTCCCGGGAACTGACCACACGGGTCAGAGCTTAGCAGGCCGCACATGCCAAAGGGGCCTGGTGGGCCCGTGAGCAGCGTGTCTGCCCACCTGGGTCTCTGCTCTCAGGCCGCGGTGCCCCGGCAGCAGCCCCAGCAGCCCCTTGGAACGGGGTACAACACGCGGGAACTCAGGTTCCTGCTTGCAGTGAACGCTTGTGTTTGGAGCTCAGGTCTGGAGAGACGGGACGTGGGGGAAGCCGGGTTGTGTGGGTCACGGCCGCCAGGGCCCAGCCCGTCACCCTCGGGAGGGATGGCGGTGCGTTGGCGATGTGCCCGTGCTCCGAGAGCCCACGAACACCCCTCCCCCAGGGCCAGCCCCGTCTGCTCCAATGTGCACGTGCGTGTCCCTCTTGCACACCTTATCTGCTGATTAAAAACAAAAAGACATCGAAATATGTGTTTTTTCCTGTTCAGAAAACGGGTTCATGTTTTGATGAAACAGAGGAGATCACAGAGGAGAGCAACTCAAATTTAATTTCGCTGGATTCTTCCAGTGCTTTATGGTGCACACGCCTCCCCAGAAGAAGTCAGTGTGCTAGTCATTGTTTGACAACCAGCTCCTGCACGTAAGACGTCTTGTTTCCCCACATCCTGAGGTCGTCTTCTGCCTCACGGTTTTCAGTAACGTGCCTGGGGTTCCATCCTGGGCTGGCCCGTCATTTGCTTAAGTCACAGCGGTACACAGTGGCATCGAGGATGTCCTTTATCCACACAAAATAGGCTTCCCACAGACCACTCTGCCTATATTATTCCATTAACCTCATGCCAGTGGTGGGCATAGGTTCTATAATTAGCCCACTTTTTTACTAAGTAAGTTGTTGGTGACCAAGTGGGTGAGTGGCAGTGCGTCAGTGACAACCCAGCCTTTTTGATGACCAGGAACAGGCCATTGCGCTGTGCCACTGGGTGCTCGATTGTGTCCTGTTCTTTATTATTATAAGGTATGCCAGGGTAACATTTTTTGGTAACTTAAATGTGGTATCTGCCCTTATTTATATCATTAGCATAAACAGAGAAGTGGAATTACTGGGTTTTGCATTTTCTCAAAAGATTTGTAACAGCTACCATCCGGCTGCCCTCCAGCGATCAAACCACCTTGTGCCCGTGTTCGTTGGCGCCTATTCCCTCACTCTGGCCACACCTGGAATTGTTGTTTGGCAGGGCCTTGCCCACGTGACTGGTGAGGACGGATCTCGCCCCTTTGATTTGCATTTCTTTGGTTCCTCACAAGAACTCCTTTTCTAATGCTCCTTCATAGGATCGTGGCCCATTTGTAAAAGTAAAATTTTAAAAATATCTCCATGGAGATTTAAATTCTGTGCTATGACGTTCACCAGTTTTAGAATGTTCCATTAAATAGTTTTCGGCATTTTTAGGGAGTTGTGGAACCATCAGCATCACCCACTTTAGTTTCATCGCCCCGGCTGAGCTCCCTTGGGACGGCCAGCACTCACCTCCTGTTGGCACCCGGCCCGGGCCGGCTGCCAATCTCCTTTACGTTTCTGCCGACTTGCCTTTTCTTGGCGTTTCACCTACGCGGATCGTACACCATGTGGCCCGTGGCGACTGCCCTCTTGCACGTGCTGTGACGTTTTCAAGGTGCATCTGTGCTGGAGCATGTGTTAGCATCCTGTTCCTGTAATGCAGCGGTTCTGAACCTGTGGATCGCGACCCCTTTGGGGGTGAACGACCCTTTCACAGGGGCCGCGGCATCAGGAAGGTTGAGAACCGCTGCTCCATGGGTGGACTGTGTGCATGGACTGCCTTTGGTTTCTGCTTCCACAGGCTGGTCGACACTGGGCTGGCTTCCACCTCCTGAGTGTTACGAATAACGTTGCTAGGACTCAGGTATAAGGCTTTGTGTGGATGCGTAGTTCCATTTCTTTTGGGTGTATACACCTACGAGTAGAAAGCTGGGTCCCCTGGCAACTATTTTAACCTTTTCAGGAAATTCCAAAGTCACTGCATCATCTTACTCCGATTTCCGCATATCACATCCGACGCTTACGACTGTCCTTTACTTTGTAGCCATTTTAGTGGGTGTGAAGAAAAAATAACATTCTAAAGTGTCATTTTTGGGTGCTGTTTTGACCCATAGACTCTAATGGCTATTATCCAACATTCTGGTGGCATTTAATGACCATGGAATGACCTTGCGTCTCTGCACGGTCTTCTAACACTTTGGACCATTTTTGCTGCATACCCCTAAATGCTCTCAGTTGTGGTTTTTTTTTCTTTTTTTCTTCACAGCAAAATGTTTACTGATTTCATCCTCAATGTCCCCATGGGCTTGCTGACCATTCAGAAGCTGTACTGTTTGATCGAAATCATTCACAGTGACCTCTTCACACAGCACGGTGAGTGGAACCCCACGAATCGTTAAATCGTCCCTTTGTTCCTTGTCTGTGGACCCTGTCCCTTCTGCATTCTCTCCTCCTGGCTGAAAGCAGTGGCGGCGGCTGCCGATTAACACGGCGCTGTTACAAGACAGGAAGATGGAGCCCTTACACGAGCATCGTACCTGACTGACGGCGTAGGTGATAGATCATTGGAAACGAAGGCAGAGCCTCCTGGTCTGTCATTTAGGTGTGCGCCAGAGCCCCGAGGTGATCAGCCCGTATTGTAGCCTTTACAATATGTGATTTTCCATCCTGGGGAGACAATCACTTGCTTCTGTTGAAATGATTGCAAAGAAACATTTCAAGTTTTCTTTAAATTTAGATGTAATAGTTCTGTCTTATCCTGAACTGTGCATTCTTAACAGAGTTTCTTCAAACCCTGCTCAAAATAATAAGAATTTTAATGATTTCTCCACTCATTTATCCTGAAGAGCACCTTATATTTCTCTACATTCTCTTCCCACACTTTCTGTTAATCATTTTCTTTCTTCTTGGACAGATGGAATTAATATTTTACACTCGTCAAGGAGTTTCATTGAAAGCTTAAAACCTTCGCATAATCCCATAACCTTCCTCATTTCTTGGAGGCAAATATGAACACTGTTGAGTGACACGCTGGCCGAAAAGTGTAGATTTATTCTAATCTATTTGTGTCCAGACATTTGGCTGTTGGCCACGTTTTCTCCCCCCCGCGCTCAGTGTGGTGTCAGAGCTGGGCAGCCCGTGCTTGGCACTGAGCTGGGCTTGTGTGTTCGCGTGCTCGTTTTCGTCTTACTTCCCAACTTGTCTATAACGTGCGCCAGAGTGTACACTTAGAGCTGAGGTTCGTGCGGAGAGAGTATGTGAAGAGCTCCTCTGGGTGTCCTTCTGGAGAGAAAACCCTCAGACGAGAAGTGGGGGCTTTTTGCACCCCTCCGTGCAGACCTTTCTGGGTCAGAAGCTCACGTCTCACTTTCCTAAAAGGAAGTCAACTCTGGTCATGGTCTGGGACTCGGAGCGCATGAACCGTTAAGCCGTTAATCCCGGGGGCCGTATTTCAGGTTCTCACGGAGGACTGGGTCTTGAATTCCTCATTCTCTGGGTATCTCCTGAAGCCTGGGGACTCTCTGGCATGGTGATGGAGGTCATGGGTGGGGCCTGCTCCACTGTTTCCTTCCCATGGACATAACTCTATAGCAGAGCAAGTAAATCCCCTGAACGTTTTATATCCGAGTCTTCCTAGGTAGGTGACTGACGTCCTGTCTTCTGACTGTCCAACCCCAACACACACACACACACACACACACACACACACACACACACAGTCACACCATCACCACACTACCACCAGCGCCTACACTGACTTAACAACTGCTACTAAATAACAATTGTCGATAGATTGATTGTACTTGGCTCTTAATACAGGGCGACCTTCCCGAAGACATGCTCACATCTACTTCAGAATTTCTATTGCAAAACTCTTCCACATACCACTTAGTTCTCTTTGAGTAAGAACCTAGGACAGAAAGCATTCAGTTAAAAATATTGAAAATAGAAGTTCTTTGAAGAATGTATTTCAAGGAAACGCTTCCTTCCACCGACACTAGCTCTAAACTTGCAGGGAGACGTGTGAGTGCATGTTGGTGGCCCGGGGCCTGGGGGAGTGTGCTGTGCCTCCTCCTCCTGGGGCCCCACATCTTCTCATTCGTTCCCGGAGTTCCGTGTCTTATCACAGACTGCCTCAAGTCCCGGTTTTCAGGGCTGTAGCATGCAAATAAGCGTTTTTACCTTTCATTAAGCATTTACAGCTTATGAAACAACAGCTTTGCTTAATAAGGAGTTACCAGGATATATACTCTTTTGGGATAAGTTGTATCTTTTTGAGTACACAGTGAGGAGTTTCAAATTAATAGCAAGTTGTCCCCAATGTAGTCAGGGAGATGGTGTGGAATACACGAATCCCAAATGATCGTGGGCTCAATGCGCCTAAATTAGCCGGAGGCCTCGCGTCTTACAAGCTGCTCCAGAATCGCCCCATCAGTCGAAGTTGTCTGCGTCATAACGGAGAGCCCCATGGGCCCCTGGTGCCCGGTGGCCTCCAGGAGGCGTTTCGGAATGCATTGTGCAGTGGGAAATGGCCCCACATTTGGTCTTTGGGTTTTAGAGACCTTTCTGGGTAAGGACAGCAAGGACAGGCCTGGCTTTTCCCATCTGCAAGCTCCCTGCCTCTTTACAGCAGCTCACAGCCCTCTCACCTCCTTTCAGCAGAGACGTAACCAGGGGAACCCTTCCAGTTGGTCTGCTCTTACAAAGATGTCATTACTGCTGCAAAATACTCTTTGCCACATTCGGTATAAATATTTAAAGCCAAACCGTTTTCTGATGAGATACGATGGCTGAGACTTGCTTGCTTCGTTCCGTTTCTTGTTAATTTGTAAAAAATGTCCTCGTCTACGTTCTCTTTCCTTTCCCAATGGCACCAGGCCAGCTAAGCCCACACACGTACAGATGTGACGATTTGCTAGAACCGGATGGAGCCGCACCCGCGGCCGAACGTGCTAGCCCTCAGACAGCGCTCTTTTGGGCGTGTGGTCAGAGGTGTCACTCGGCTCTCGGGCAGGTCTTCGGTCATCGTCACACGTGTTCCTTCGCTCCATCGGGATCGAATATCGAAGGCATTCCAGACTTCGTCTCCTGTCAATGGGGACGAGAAAGCCGATCTCCGCAAGGAGGCCGGCAGGGAATTCTGACCCGGAAGTGCCCCGTGCGAAGGCCCTTCCCCGGCCAAGGCCGCGGTGCCCCGGCAGCCCCATCCCCTCCCCCGCCGCACCCCTTCTGTCCCGCTCACGGACACGGAACCTGGGGGTACGTCCGGCCGAGTTCGCTGGGCTACAACAGGAGACGCGTCTCTTGGCAAATCGGTTTGTGTGTGTCTGGTCCCAACCTGTGCGGACACCATGGCCGCTGTCCCTGCCCGCGTCCCCTCGCCGGTGTACCAGTTACGATGCTCCTTGTGAGTCAGGACCTTGCAGCTCCTGCTGCCCCGACCCCGGTCTGAAGGAAGCGGGAGGCTTCTCACAGCTGCCTCCTCCCACGGCTCCTTTCCTCTGGTGTCCGGACGTCAGCCCTCATCAGCAGAGCCTGGGACCGAGGTCTGTGTTGCAGTTACGGCGGTGGCTGTGGGCGTTCTGGCTGTGGTACTGGGGAGGCAGCACTCGGCACCCAGAATTCATAATACAGAAACCTAAGAGGGCTGCTCAGCAGCGGAGGGGCGGCCCTGGCCATCAGCTGTCCATCACTGAGGCGTGCTGGCGGGGTCGGTGTCCCACACCCGCCGGTGCGTGCCCCTCTCCCCATTCCCCGAGCTTTATAAAATGAATGGCTGGTTTGCACCATTTCTCCTGCACTGATCTGACTTCCTCCTTAATAAAGTGCTGTTTATTTCTGACGCCCTTTCCGTGATGGGGACAGTCCCTACGAGGATTGAATGGATGTGGCCTTTAGGATCAGATGGCCTGGGCTGAAACCCTGCCTCTGTCACCTGCTCTCGTAGTGACCTTGGCTAAGCTCTCCTCCCAGGTTCGCTGTCCTCAGCTGCCCTGTTCTTGTTGCCTACGTCATATATTTTGAAGATTAACATATGTATAGTCCTGAGATTTGCACTCAGTATTTAGTGCACAGTCAATACATGCGAGCCACCTGTTTCATTTGTGCTGAGGATTCACTAGAAAAATGGCAGATAAGACCCTGCCCTCGTCAGGGAGGGTAATTAGCATGTCACGTACTGGCTGAAAGACAATAGACAGGGACCAAGTAGTGCAGGGACAACCAGAGCTTCCCCTGAGGGGGCAGGCACTGAGCACCCTGCACACCTTTGTCCCCACAGCACTGTGTCCCATGGCTCCCCAGGAACGATCTGTGAAGGATGAAACTTTGCATTTTTTAACTTCTTGGCCTTTGCTTGTGGTCTGGTGCCCTCCCTAGTGTGACAGTGCCCGCAGCCGAGCCTGCTTCCTGTTCATCTGGTCGTTGCCCTGCCTCCTTCTCTGCCCCACGGTGCGTATTTACGGCATGGACAGAAATGGACTCATTCCAAACGAGCACTCTGTGTTCCCCAGGGAGTGAAGCAGGGAAGGCGGTGTGGCGAGCTGCGTGCATGCACAGCGCGCCTGTTCGAGGGCAGGAGAGGTGCGTACTCAGAGGAGCTGGCTCTCTCTCCGCGTCTCGAGTCAGGGTGCACTGATTATGGGGGAGGAAGGAGATGCCTTTGAGGAGAGTAATGTAAGGAGAGAAGGAAGGACACACGAGAGACAGGGCGAAGAGAAGGTCACCTGGGAGCAGTGCTGTAAAATTCAGAAAGCTCTTCTCTTTGCTGCTGCTCTAATTTTTCCCAGTTTTGTGGAAATATGAAAGGAAGAGGGGGTGTTTCAGCTCTATCCCTGGATCCCAGACAGCTTTAGGTGAAAATTATGGAAAGTCTCAAACCTACAGAAAGTGGAGGGAAGAGCACCCAGAGCCCGTGGGCCCATCACTGGGCTTCCAGGTTTTCAGGTCGGGGGCAGTCTGGGTTCCAGGGCTGGGCTCCTCCCCAGCCACCACGGCATTTCATCACCATGTCTTTGTGTGGCGGTGTTCAAAGAGTGAATGGTATTGTGTGATAAAAGGGAGGTTGTGAGAAGGGCTGGTTCTCACGCTGGGGTCTGGGATCCACCTTGGATGTCCCTGTCCCTGCCTCAGTGCCAAGGTGAAGGGCCTTCGACTCGTTAGCATGCTGTGCACGAGAGCCCGTGAATGGGGCGGTAATGGCTTCCCAGCGTTGTGTCCCGATGTGACTTGCCTACTTGAAAGCTGGCTAAATGGATTATGTGCTTCACACAAAGATGACTCTTGCATATAATCTGTGATGTGGAGTGAGCAGATTTCGAAAGCAAGATGCAAAGAGACAGAAAGGTCAGAGCTTCATAATTTGTACATTTGTAGCTGTGTTCCCAGGTGATTGTAATGTTGCCCAGATAGCTGACAAAAGCTGAGAAAATTAAAGCTTAAATCATATTATAGAAATGAAAAGTTTCGATGTCATTAAATGGAAATAAACACGAGGACTCCGAGGTTTAGGATTTATGCCCACACAATGTTTTACATTAATGTTACAGAAACTGGAATAGAAGGAATCAACCCGAGAGGGCCTCATCTTTGAAGTTAGTGAGAACAGACTTGCAAGAAGCCTTTGAGTTCTGGTGCAAGGCCACATGGAGCACGTGCTCTTACCCACATGGTTTCCCCTGCGGTTCAGACCTCGAGACCTTCGGAAAGGTCATTTCTTTGCCTTTCGAAGTCCATTCTTTCCGTAGCCTCATATTGAAGGTGACCAAAGCAATGGACAGGTTTTCTGTGGCGCTCACTGTGTGCCGATCATTGTCTCTTAAACTTGTTTTGGGGAGTAGCATGTATGAGGTTTGAAGAGCGCAGGTCTGAAGAGGTAGCGGAAGGGCACGCCTGCATGGTCGTGGCAGCAGTTTCATGCCCCCAGGGGGGTCCTTTGCTGGGAGTTCTCTGTTCAGTGGCACCCCCTTGGTTTTCGTTTCCTGGGGTTTTTTTTTTCCATGGTTGGGATCTGGCAGTGAGTGGGAATGGGAAACATGCTTGTTTCCTCCTTCCTGGCCATTCCCATGGCTTTTTCCTTCAGGGTAGCAAGCAGGCTATCTTTTACACAGTGCTCGTCGGCCTCAGACAGCTTCACTTGTGTTTCATTTTGAAACGTACAGAGCTTCTTACAAATGTCATCCTAGAGAGCTTCAGTTATTTTCCTCATTCTTATTTTCAAGGTCAATGATTCTTCCAGTTATGAAGCTGAGTGAAACTCTCCCTTTTGATGGTGGGAACATTAGTTACAGTAGTCCTTTCAAATCTGAGGGCAAAGGCCCAGTTACCTACTGGGACTAGCTATTAGGAAATATCGAAGTCTCAATTCTAGGGTATTTTCATTGTAATTAGATCCAAGGTAGACAATTTCTATCTCCAAAAATTACCCTATTAATCAGATTCTTGTGTTTTAAATCCTGGAAAGGAAAGCTGTGTGTTTAATACAGAACTGTAATAAAATAGACCTTAATGCTTTGATCCATAAACAAAACAGAATAACATCTCTTTAGCTCCTCCACTGTGGGAAATGGAGAAGTATTTCTCTGTAGTGAAAGGCATCTTAAACCCAGAGCTACTCTGTAGTACTTTTATTGAGTTAATGGATGTTGTACAGAAAGAAAAATTGGTGTTGGGACCGTTGTATGCCTTAATCACTTAAGGTACCAGTCGTGCATCATTCTGGAATACGTTTGTCCAGTAGCTGTGCTGATGACTGCTAATGAACGTTACCCGCTGTGAACCCCAAAGACTGATTCTTTTAATAATGGTGGGATCTGTGTATTACTTTCTCCTGTCCCATTTGGTCACGCCTAGAGGACATTGTAATCTTCATCTGCAAAGTACTGTACCTTTTTCATCCCTCACTCTGTGTATCGCACCCTAGCTTTCATTATGTGAGTTTTTGAAAAGACCGTTACCGTGATGCAGCTGTTTAGAAATGGTTTATTGAATTTAGGAGGGTGAAGTCAATTTCAGTTTCTTAATTATATCCATTTCAGTTCCATTATAATTTGTTGAGTACCGACCATGTGCTCTGGAGTGTTGGTTAGCAAGTTTAATTGTTCTGAGAGGCTTCCGAGCCATCGACTTAAAAAAATATGTAATTGGAAAAGAGTAATTCTCTTAATTTACAGATAAAGGTCCAGGAGTTAATCAACGCTGGTCTGCAAGGAAGGGTCCCCGGCCGCGAGCTGTCCAGCACCGTGGTGCTGATTAAGGCGTTGTCTGGTTACAAATCCATCACCCACTCTTAAACTGTTTCACACCCACCCTATGAGCAAGGCATTCTGAAAACTGAATTCCCTTCAGATGCCACCTGGAACAAGATTAAATACATATTTAGGAATAAATAACACATAAATAAAATAAACATAAACTAAGCATGCAATGTTGTGTTCCTATGCTCATAGAGTTTTTATAACTTCTCTCTTCTCCTGTGTGAGACTCGTATCTGTACTCAAATCAGGGTGTAGTTGGTCTAACCTTCATTGCAGCCTTCAGACTCTGTTCTGCACCCATCTCTGGGTGGGCTTCTGTCCCTGTTGGTTGATGTTGGGTGTGGGAAGAGCAGTCTTAGAAGAGGCTGTGACATGTCTGGTCAGGCTGACACTAAGCACCACAACAGCAAGCTCCTGATTCCTCCCAGGCCTTACGAGCTATGTACCTGCATGACATGTCGCCTACACGTAACTTGGCTGCGACAGTGGGAGTAGCTCAAGGTCAGGCTCTCCTTCAAGAGCCAGTTCTTTTTCTGTTGCATTAACTACTCCTTGCAGGCACAGGCCTTCCCCCCAAGATGGAGTGTACCGTACCATATGTTTTTTATCATAAGCATTTCATTGTCGGGGCAACCTGGAGGGAAATCTGTACCAGACCACAATGACCTATATTCTAGGCGACCTTCACTTTCCTGGTTAAAAGAATGCCTGCCACTTGTAGACCTGTTGTCTCTCTCTCTCTCTTTCTCATCTTCCACACAGGAAGATTCTGTCAAAGGACTGACAGACTGGTAGAATTCTCTCTGAACTCAACCAAACCACCTCCTTGCTGTACCTGAACCTGCCTGCAGAAGAGCTCTCTGGCCTGCGTTTCACTTGAGCCTTTCTGGTATTTTCATTTACTTACTCATGGGACTCATTTCTGATTTTTCTCTATTGGTCTTTCTTTCATGTCTCTCATTTGACACGTTACTGATTATTACCATACTAATGGGCATCTAACCTCTATTATCACACTTCCGCAAACTCAAGGATGCAAGACTCTGCTGTCCCACTCCCTTCTTCCAAAAGATGTCACATGTGTCACTCGTCCTAATGGCTTCATCCAGAAGACATATCTTTGACCAGGTTCTCTTTCCCATTGTTCTGCAGCCTGTGTCCTGCCATGTTACTCCTTCCAATTTCCAAGATACTTTTAATTGCTTTGTCACCCTGGGCACCTCAAAGCTGAACCGCAGATCACCTTAGCTCTGATAATGTCAGCACTCGGCCGAGGGGCTCTGAGGGTCACTTATACAGGTACTGCCAGCTGATAGGGACAGAAACACTGTGCAGAGCAGTGGTAGTGACTTCATTTCACAAAGAAACAAGTTCAGAAGGAAACATGACATACGGGGAGCTCCTCGATGTGAACATTTCCTCTTCATACTGCTAACGATCCTGACTTGTTCCATTAAGATGATTTTTGGGAAAACGTACTTGGCCTTTGTTGGGTGAAGATAGTGGCACTGTACATGGTTATTCACGTGTGCGCATGCGTGGATCCATTGCCCTAAGGTGCTGTGACCTCAGGACCAGGTGTCACTTCTGGCTCCGCTGCTGCTGAAGGGAGCAGTCCCTGTGTGTCACTTCATGCTGGCTCCTGGTCCCACCTACGTGCCAAGTGGACACAGCTAGGAGGCTCCCGTGAGCCCTTCCACTGCTGACTCCGTTCTCTGCCTGTCTGTGGCTTGAAGACTTGTGTGGAGGGAGGAAGCCTCTTGAACACACTGAATCACGTGGGTACGTAGTTCTCAGAGGGTCGAAAAATGAGATGATGGTCCGTAAAAGATGAATACAAGGCACCTCCCGTTTGCGTGGCTCTTATTGTTTAATTCTCATTAAAAGTGTTACTCTAGATCTCAGTTCTGTGTCAGAGGCTCAAGGTTATTAAATACACTTCATGGATCATTTGTTTAATGTGACCAAACTAAAAAGTAAGAAGCCCATTCATTACTCAGTGTTCATAAAGCGAACGTTTTAAGGGAGAGCAAATTCATTCTCGTATGCGCATCTTGCTTTGATGTAGAGCTGTGATGGGGTTATAGATGGAGGTTCTGCTTGGACGTGTATAAGCTGAGGATGCCTGTTGAATACTTTTTATAAAGATGAATATTTTTTAGTCTGTGCCCATTACCGGAGCATTCATCATCGTGGCTTCTGTTCGCGCAGCTGAGAGTGAGCAGATGTGGGATTACTGCCGTGTGTAATCACGTGGATCACACCGGGATGGGGTGCAGGGTGGCTGGTGTGCTCCTGCACCTCTGGCCCGCACAGTAGGTTCATGTGGAGCCTGGGCCCGCCCATTCCTGGCTGCCAGGCTGGGCTGACCGCCTTCTTCTCTGTGCATGGCGACAGCTGTCGCAGCTAGTTCTGGCTTCCTCATAGGTCATGTCTGGGCCTCAACTTGGAGCTAATGGGCCATGCTAAGTCTGGAAGTCACATACATGTGATGGGAGGTCTGGCAGGAGCACACTGTGGCCTTGAGTCTGCCTCCAGTGACAGACAGCAGGTCATTAAAGCGAGAGCTGGCACACGAAGTCTTCAACATTTGCTTCCCAGCACACCCCACGACTGCTGGGAAGAACGCGAGCCACATACATAGTTAACGATGTTCTGGGGTCCACCTTACATAAAAAGTACAAAGTAGCGGGTGAAATTGAGTTCAATAATAGATTTTATCTAAAATATCATGACTTCAATCAAAAAATTACTAAGCACATAGTTTGTATTCTGTTGTTCACACCGAGTCTCTGAAATCCTGTGTGTGATTTTTACACTCACAGCACATGTCAGTCCGGATGCTGAATTGTTAGCGTCATTGATCTGTGTTTAATACACATTTAATAAAACCCACCATTGAAAAGGAGATTTGCATACCCAAGTTGTTCCCAACAGTTGGTTCCAATAAGAATCAAGTATCGTTTTTTACATTTAAATTTCAATGACTTAAAATGAAGTGGAATGAACAGTCCCATCCTCAGAGGCACCGTCTGTGTTTCAGGTGCCCGCTGACTGCCGTTAGTGTAGGCTGTGGTGTTGGTTTTCTGTGTGTACTTCCAGAAAACTTTCAGAAAAGGCTGAGTGTGGAATACCCCGTCTGTGACTGTTACTGCAAGTTCTCATGTATTGGATTCTCGCTCTTTGCCAAATGCACCCCTTCTGTCATTCGCTTCTCCTGAGAGGTGGACAGGAGCCTCGCTTTGCAGATCAGAAGCATGAGGGTTAGAGAGTCCGAGTGACCTGCCCAAGAGCCAAAGCAGAGCGGGAGCAGGGTGGACCTCTGGGTCAACTGAGCCTTAATGAGGCCAGAAGCTTTTCTCCAGATCTAGTGACCCAGGTTCCTGGACTTCTTCTGGTCAAGGATCCACTGCAGCAGTGGTTATCTGTGGGCAGTTTGGTTAAAATAGGTTTGTTTCTGATCGCCAGATTCCCGGCCCATCTGTTTTGTGCCTACAGGGACTGTTGACACACATGGTCATGTAGCAGTGACATTCTGTTCATGGGGAAGGAAAGGGAAAGGGCATTCAGGACACCGGGCATCATAATGTGACAGGAGAGTCCTCCTTTGTGCTTTCTAGGGACAGCATCTTGTGCTCTTCAGTAGTTCAGGCAGGCGTGTGTGTGCGCGTGCGTGCGGTGTGCACGTGTGTGTTGTGTTTGAATGTGAGGATGGTGTGTATGAAGTGTATGTCTGTTGTGTGTGGTGCATACGAGTGTGTCAGTGTGTGAGTGTGTGTGCATGGTATACCTTCCTCCGAGCCCTTGTTTTTCGGTTTTGACTTGTGATGAAATTTGAGGGACATGAGTGTTATTTAAAACTTGTGCCCCTCCATCTCTTGTGAAAACTGAAACTAGAAAGAAACGCAGACACAGGGGCCCGGTTGAAAACCTGAGGGTTTGGGGACCTTGCGATGGTTTCGCTTCTCGCGGGGGCAGCAGTGTGAGGCAGGCCTGTCCCCACCGCAGACACTGTACTATGTGTGATCCTCCTGTCACTGCTGAGGACCCCCAGCCGACACATGTGCGTGCGTGCGTCCACACTCACACATCGCCCTCCCCATCAGCCTGTGCGCCTTCCAATGAAACTGGGTCCCCAGAAGGGCGGGCGACGTCTTGTTGGGAGGCCGCCATCCCCCTGATGGCTTCTGAGGACGGACCGAGCTGCTCTGCCTGCAGGCCCCGCCTCTCCACCTAACAGGTGCGCTGCGGTTTCCCGATGAAGAGTGCGGACCAGGGAAACGCGCAGCAGCCATCGGGCGGGGAGGAGGGAGCACGCACGTGCACGTACGACTTGGAGAGTCTCTGGGAAAGACCATGGGCTTTTGGGACGTGGGTGGAATCCCTGTAGTGTGTGGGCCTGCGTTAGGGGCAGGTGCATTTTCAGTCTGGATCTCCTGCCACCAGGCCATTTTCGTGAGGCGCTTCCTGGGACTGGCTTCGTCCTTGGTCACCTCTCCTTCCTACAGTGACAGCACCTCTGGCTCTTGGGAGCACTTCCCTCATGAGTACAAGAGGCTGAGACTTTTGGGGAGACGCTGTCCGTGGGGGTCTGGGTTCATTCAGTGGCATTACAGGAAGGGTTGGGTGGGGACATAAGGGAGTCCTGCCAGGGCCCCCTGACAGCCAGGAGTGTAGAGCCATCCTGTTCCCCACAGGACAGCGCCTTCTCCATATGCTGTGCTCTGGTCCCCTAACCGCCTGCAGATAGATCGCTGACGTCACAGCCAGCGAGGCCGGCGAGGCCTGTGCCCAGAACACGTGCAGCACTGTAGCGACTCGTGCATCACCCTGGCCTCAGCCCTGGGTAGCGGGATCGTGAAGTCAGCAAGCGAATTCCTAGATAGATTGCACAGAACTCTTTCTGAGTAAACGGAGTTGTTGCCAGCCCTTTCCTGGGGAATAAATCCAAGGGGGGTTTGTAAGGGTCTGGACATCCGCCTCCTCCACGCAGTCCCCCAGGAAGACAGGAGGGCAGGACTTGGGCTGTTTCCGCCGCCTCGTTTCTGCCGGTCTGCACACCGCTCCCGGCTCCACCCCCGGCCTCTGTTCTCCCGCCATCCTTGCGGGAAAGTCTTCTAACTGGGTCCCAGGTCCTTACAGAGACCATTTCACAGTGGCACACTTGGGGTTTGTTTTGTTTTGTTTTTGTATATCAAGACATCAGCAAACATTAATGCAACACACGCTTTTACGTCTCATTCACATTGTAGGTCCCAAGATGACAAATCTTGAGAACAAGCCGAGTGTGTTTAACGTGTCCGAGCTCCGCTGTCGTCTCCCGTGCTCGGCGGGTTCTTGGAAGGGTGGCGGCCGGGCTCTTACGTGGGACAGAGCTGGTTGTCACCGCCCGGGAGTTCACGTTGGGGGGTGAATGGGATTTCCCGACTGGAAGTGACAATCCGTAATTGCATTTCATCTTTAATCTCGTTTGGGTCTGTTTCCTCATTGCTCCGTTACTTTGTGCACATGCTATCTACTAAACCAGCTCTGTGTCACATCATTAGGTCCCCTGTCCTGAGCATCTAAGCTGTTCCAGACCCCTACCTGCCAGTTAACCTTGTGGAGTCCATTGTGCCTCATACCTGTGGGTAGCTGGTGCCACCGTGCCCATGTTAGGGACAAGGAAACTGAGGCTCAGAGAGGTGGCATGAGCTGCTAGGAAGCCTGCAGAATTTGAAGTCAGTGTCCCCATAGAGCCTGAGCTCTCAGCTCTCTGCAGGTTGGCCCAGGGCATGTGTGAGCACAGCAGAGCATTGTCCCCAGATGAGGAAGACCGAGTGTAGTAGGTTATGAGCTGGCGGCGCTCAGAACCCCTTGGGAGACAGTGTCCTGTGGGAGCGGAAGGAAACCAGGCTTTGGTCCCCCTAGGAAGAAGGGACAATGACTGCAACTCAAATGGTCTTTGTTGTCGGAAGTAAAGTTGCAAAGCATGGACCTGTAGGCACAGAAAACTAGGTAAAATCTCTCTGTGTGTTTGTGTTTGTATCTAGGTGCACACTGAGTGCACAGGAATTCGCTCTTCTCTACGGGGGACATGGTCCGAGACCCCTAGTGGGTGTCTGAAACTGGGGAGTGCTGAACCCTAAATATACTGTGTTTTGCCATGTATAATGTGCACTTTTTTGTCCAAATCTATGAGGGAAAAATAAAGATACACATTATACATGGATACTACGAATTCCATATCTATTTAAATGTTTTTAATTCTTTTATTTAGGCTAATGAGGTAAAAGTGTAACTCTAGAAATTAATAATAATATTTGTATGGAACATTATACCCTGGAATATGAAAATCTCTTTTTTATATAAAAAAATTTATAACATTTCTTGTACCTGGTATCTGTTCCTTTGTTTTGTAATTATTTTTTACCTAAGGTTTCTTATACCATAATATGTTAAAAAATAAATGCTAAAATTCCTTTATAATACAAAAAACAAGGACCTAAATATAAACAAATAAAAATTTGAGTTAAAAAAGTCAAAATGAAAGTTTTTTTTCCCTTGAAAGTTTTGGCCAAAAATGTGGAGAAACATTATACACAGGAGCGCCTTATACACGGCAAAATAGGGTAACTGTTTCTCTGCAGACATACATACTTATGATTAAGTTCAGTTTATAAATTAGGCACAGTAATAGTTTAACAACAACAATAATAAAATAGAACAATTACAACAATATACTGTAACAAAACTTGTGGGAATGTGGGCCCTTGATCAAATATCTCACCGTGTTGTACATACAGTGTGACACGCTGGACCAAGGGGTGACTCAGGTCCCCGGCTGGACGGTGCCGCTCGGTACAAGATTTCATCACGCTGCTCCGAAGAGCACGCAGTTTAAAACTTACGAGGGGGGACTCCTGCGCGCTCACGGAGCATTGTGCGTTTACGTGGAGATACACACATATATCCACGCACATGGGGATTTTGTGTGTAAACATAAGTGATCTCCTCATAGCCACGTAATCTGACCCTTTGCAGATGTAGTTGCAGATGCAAATGTAACACGCTTGAGAACAATGTAACGTACGAGCAAAACAAGCGTCGAGCAAACACAGGAGCATCTTGGTGGGTCTCCTGCTAACTGGCAGCCCCTTGTCCCCTGCAGATTGCAGAGAAATCCTGCTTCCCATGATGACAGATCAGCTCAAGTACCATCTGGAGAGACAGGAGGACCTGGAGGCCTGCTGCCAGCTGCTCAGCAACATCCTGGAGGTGCTGTACCGGAAGGACGTGGTGAGTCACGGCCGTGCGTGCGGGCTGGCTGCGAGGAGCACGCAGGAAGTGCCCGCACGTAACTCACGTAAGCCCGGCCTCGAGCTGCAGGGCACCACAGACTCATTCGAAAAGAAATGGCCTTAATTTTAAGGGTGAGCTCTCTCTTTCCCTCTGTAGCGTTGCACTCTCCAATTATTTTTATTTATGGGCAAGGTATGCTAATTATATTACAGTGTTTATTCTTCCACATTAAAAATATTTATGCTTCAATTTATTTCCTGTGACTTCTCAGCTAAATGCCTCCGAAGACTCAGATTTTGATCCGTAAGGTCGGACAAAGGCTTTGATGTTGAAAATTAGAAATAAACAAATAGAAGAGAATTAACTACATCCTTTCTTCAATTTTGATTTTATTAAAGACTACATGCACAAGTTTTTTTCTTTTTTTTTTTTTTGTTTTTCTTCAGACAGTGCTGCTGCTGGGAGTCTTGAGAAAACAGGCTTTCTGCCTCTTTCCGCAGGTTCTTTCCGTGGGTGATTGCTTTCTGTGCTTTCTTAGCTAGTTTATTGTTTTGGGGTTGTTTTTTTTTTAATGGTATTTCCCTTTGCATTTCTGATTCTGTGCTTTCTCATTGACCTTTTTTGTTGATCAAAAGTCCATGCCAGCATATGTGGAGAAGTCTGAGCCTATGCTTCCCCACCGCCAGTACACGTACCGTGTGGAGTTGCGCACGCGCGTGCACACACACGTCCAGTCATTGGTTCTCCCGCTGAGTATGGAAGGGTGTGTGGGGCCTTGGGCGTCTCTGCCCCGAGCACTGCACAGCCTGGCCCAGATTTTCCCGTTGGCAGGGCTGGTTCTCAGCTCCTCCCTCGTGACCTCCAGATACCTTTCTAGTCACCACGCAAACACACACGCACGCACACGTCCTGGCCTGGCTCGTTCTCTCAGAGCCCAGTTAGTGCCCTTGAGACTGAATTAGTTCACAGGGATGCTGGCCCTACCAGCTCTCCCAGGGACATGGCGCTGGGAAAGTTCTGGAAGCCTGCACCCACCACAGGGCAGCCTCCAGGGCCCCACTCTAGGGCCCTCCCTGTTTTTATTGGGGGAAAGGTTCGGCATAAAGGAATCGTGTGGCCGAACACCACCGAGGTGGTGGCGCCTGCGCTGGCCTGGCGCACGAGTGCCTCCACGTCATAGTTAAGCAGAGTCCCAGTTCAGGAGGAATCAAGATCCCGTCACTTGCTTAACAGCAGAGCCGGTTGTTACTGATGGAAAATTCTGTGGCACTGTGATGTGTGAGCATTCTGTGCCATGTGGCTGTTTCCGTGGTACGGGACGGACCTGTGAGACCATCCGTGGTCGTCACCACCTGCCCTCCGTTCCCACACGGCCACGTGTCTTTAGAAAACTAAGTGGCCAGTTACTCGGGGCCCACGAGCCTTACCTTGTTTAAACAGATTTGCTTTTATTTTTGAGGTTGGCTTAGGGTCAGTCACGACGATTATGTAACAGATGACCATTAATGGGCCATGATGAATAAGATGGGCTGGGTTCTCTGTGAAGGCTTCTGCCTCTGACAGGGGCCGTTTTTCATGTCGTTCAGGGTTAGCATTGATTCCCTCCTCACAGGGTAAATGGAGTCAGTGACGGCGTCTGAGGGTCGGTTCTCACTGCCGTGTCGTCCTCTAGGGGCCGACGCAGAGGCACGTGCAGATAATCATGGAGCAGCTGCTCCGGACCGTCAACCGGACCGTGATTTCCATGGGGCGGGACTCCGAGCTCATCGTAAGTGCTCAGCGACGTCGCGGTGACCCATACGTGGCCCTTTCCCCGGGCGCCATTTACTTGGGTGCCTGAAAACCCATCCGACCCTTTTCCTTTCTTTAGAAACTCACCTAATTTCACTACAACATAGTGAGGGGACGAGGTGCGTTTCTTTACACGTATTGACGGGCTGGTGTAGAGAATGTGCTCATTTTCCATGATTTTAGAAGCAAGGGTCAGAGTTGGAGCGGGTGAGCGAGCCAGAGGTTTGGAGGCAGAAGCAGCATTTGATTCTAATTTCTGCGTTAGGTACTTCTAGCGAAGGGTGCCTGTTCCCTCCCAAATCCCCGTTCCACGTGTGTACCTTCCTGATCATTGATAGTGTTAGCACAGACCTTAAAGAGCAACGAGGGGCTCCAGCCTAGCTGTTCTCTCGTCTGCTCTCCTGGGTTGTACGTGCTTCTCTGGTGTAGGTTATTGAGGCATGGGCTGGGGTCTGTTTTGCTTTTCCAGGAAGTTTCTAAGAATAATTGGGACAGTATCACGTTTTATATTACGGGGCCTTTCCCAGAGTTTATCGCTTTCCTCCTGCTCATCCCCCATCCTTCTTCAGGTTGGTTTCACAGGCAAAAGACGCACGTAGGTCGTGGTTAATTTCTTTCCTTTCTCGTCCATGTGACCATTTCACTGAGTTTGTCTGATGGCATTTCAAAAACGCCCCAACTTTCCCAATCAAAGAACAGAGCATCTGGTTCGCGTTTTCGCGGGCGATGAGGTTTGGCGCATTGGTCTCCCTTGTGTGGCCCTCGTTCTCTCTGTGTGTCCTCAGCGCCGGATAAACAAGGTGACAACGGGCTCCTTCCGAGGGCCGAGCTGGACGGGAGCGCGGGGCTGCTTTCGGTCTCTCTGGCGACGTCACAGTGGAGGGTGCTGTTTGGGTGCATCCAGACGGGGCACAGAAGTGAAACAGTCACTCCTCATCGTGTTTCCTCCCGTCCGGGGAAGCAGTCCCGTCTGGGTCTCGGCGTTCCACACCTGTGGCGTTCAGGCTTTTCCTTTCTAAGGTGCATCTCACGTAGGTGTGGTCTGTCAGGTCATTAGATTAGGGAACAGTAATAAAATACTCCTTGGAAATCGGCTTCATTTGCAGTGGGCTTTTCCATTATTCTGTAAACGCCAGTGTATTGGC
Source organism: Lyroderma lyra (assembly GCA_004026885.1). Taxonomy (NCBI): domain Eukaryota; kingdom Metazoa; phylum Chordata; class Mammalia; order Chiroptera; family Megadermatidae; genus Lyroderma; species Lyroderma lyra. The sequence goes on from PVJL010003285.1 coordinate 28,909, forward strand.
TTCTTTGTGTTCCTGATCCCAACTTTTCTGCAAGCTTGAAACACCATTGTTAAAGCTGGGGAGACTGGCCCCCATGGAGTAAGACTTGGGGTGACTCTAGGAGCATCCTGATGTCTGGGTATTCTGTCTTCCCTGGTTGTGCCATGGGTGACAGAGGGTCGTAAGTAGGGTGAGTGACATAAGTTTTGTTTCATTCTGATAGCCCCCTATTGGAATGGGCTGGATTAGAGAGGCTGGGGTGGGGACATGATGGCACTCATGAGGTTACAGTGAGCGACGGACAGGCTCTCACGGTGGACTGAAGTGATCCTGTCGCTGGTTCGGGGCTTGACTGCAGGGGTGTGTTCACTCAGGTCCTAGCCCTCTGGCCGGCAGTGACCCAGGGAGAGGAGGCAGGAGGACCCCATAAAAGTCTGAGCGGATGCTTGGAATTGGAGAGATTGTAAGACGTGCTCACAGTTCAACCAGTGGATCTCATGAAGAACGAGACAAGCATGGTGTCCCCTCTCGGACCAGGTGGCCCGGGACCTGAGCGAAACCCCTCATGTGTCAGGCATGACGACAACAGTGACAGTCATGACAGCTGCTCTTCGTCGAGCACTTACTTCTGTGCTGGCACTGCACGACCGGTGGGAAGATTCACATTTCATCCCGCCTGTGCAGCCACAGCGAATGCCCTGCGCAGGCAGAAGCGACCGCTCTAACTCCCACCGGCAGCATGGAGCTCTCAGGCGGAGCCCTGGTCTGGTGCCGAAGCTGCCACCGGAGGCTCTTTGTCAGCCTGAGACCGGAGGCGCTGGCCTCGGCCGTGCTCCCGCAGGTACCGGAGGGGCGCGCAGGTGCTCCCAGGTCTCCTTCCTCGTTAGGGAGGCGGCGGCCCCGGACAGCAGCCCCTTTCCGTCTTCCACCTTTCAGTCACGTCCGTGGGCCAAATGCTGTGACATCCTGGAGGCGGAAGGGCCACACCAAGAGCCGGGCAGCTACTTCCTGAGGGCTGGGAGGAACCGGTGTGCTCCGAGGAAGCCTCGGAGACCCCTGGGAGGAGCCCTGTCACACCCGAGAAGGTGGGACAGTGAGGAGAGGACGCACACTCAGTCTCGCCCCGCTGTGGCCTGGTTCCTACGAGCAGTTGGCAGTCGTCCACGGCAGACTGCCCACATCCAGGTTCATTCCCCTCCTCCCTGACCTCCCACAGAAGTCTCCAGAAGCAAGAAGTGCCCGCAGGTCCTTAATTGACTCCTCCCACTTCCAACATCTTCAATATCTATAAAAGGAGCCCAGAAATACCACGTGTAAAACTCACGAAGCTTTTGTGGAAGCGGTCTCAAAAAAATTATTTTCTGAATAAGCTATAGTTGTTTAATGAGCAATTGCAGTGTCAAGATGTTTTCAGGAAGGGGGTTGGGCATTTAAAATCAGGGTTGTTTAGAGGGCCCTTTCAGTCACCAGGGCGCATTGAGTCCCTTCGTCACGTCCCTTTGTCATGTCCCTGCCGTGCTCCACGGCGGTGCCGAGGCTGACCTGCCCTCCTGCATGCTGTGCATTAGCTCCGAACTTAGAGGAAGATCCGGGGGCCACATCCCTGACGAGGTGGACAGCAGACTTACTCAGCGGGCCTTCTAGAGTGGAAAAGCAGAGAAAGCGGCCTATGGACCCGATTTGGGTAAGCTGAGACGTTCCGTTGTGACACCGACGCTTCAGTCCCTACCGACTTGGCACTTACTTTTGCACGAATGGATTGGAAACAGGGTAGCTGTGAATTCACTTAAAAACTGATCACTGAAAAGGGACTTGAACTAGGCTGATAAAAAGGTTTTGAATCGGTATGCTTCCCATAACGATGGGTTCCATGATGTTGTCAGTAATAACAGTAGAGACGTGACCTCTGCTTCCGTGGGCATACGTGACCAGGAGGCTGCTGTGGTCTGACGTCTCTGCTGATGTGTGTGCGGGACTGAGCACCGGGAACGTCGCACGTCACTGGACAGGCTGTGACGGAGGGCATAATCCTTTTCCTTATTTCAGGTCGGTGGCATTCTGTAAAACGCTGAGCAGCCGGTTGTCTGTCACTGGTTCTAGTTCATTTTATACTTTTGCACATTATATCTGAAATGGGCTATTTGAATACACCTCATGCATAGAATAAAAATATGCCACAATCCTGAGTATTATACGTTTGTAACAAATAAAACTCCATCTGGCAGGCACGGAATCAAAGACCGTGCGCGTGCCTGAAACGGGCCCCGGCAGGGAAGCCCGCGGTAACCCTGCTGCACAGTTACGGTGCTGCTTTGTCTTTCTGCCAGTCGGCCTGGTCCTGCAGCAAAACTGCGTGAAGGGCTTACGTTGTTCGGTCGTTCGACTTCTGATTTTGTCTTTCTCTGCCTTCTTGAAAAGCGTTCTTGGCCCTCAGCCTTGAGCCCTCTTTGTCGTCGTGAGCTCTGAGCAGGTGGCTGTGGGGGGCTCTCTCGGTGCTCTTGTCCTGTGCGCAGGTGGCCTGACCGGCCGTCAGGTGGGTGAGCAGGTAGCCCACACCCCCATGTCTCTGCTGGAGCAACCCCTTTACACAGAGCTGGGCCGAGAGCAGATGAAGTGACTAATCCATAGGAATATTGCCTCTGTGATACTGGCGGCTGCTGCTGCCTGCAGATGATCTGATTTGCATTCTGTTAATGGGTCCCTTACAAATGTCATTGAGCGGGAGGGCGGTCTACAGGTTTGCCTGTGGCCTGGATGCACAGCAGAAGACTGGACCCGACAGCCCGCTGAAAGCATGGCTCTCTTCCCAGGAAAGGGGACTGCGGACAATCCGCAGAAGTGGGCTTGGGGAGGGGACACTGTGCCTGGGTTCCCCTCTCGCTGTTGGGACCACGAGACCGCCTGACCCACTAGACTCAGGTGATCGGACGGACTCCATTTGCACCGTGCTGGCGCGGGGGGTGGGTGTCGTTGTGCCGACCACGTCGTTGTCGGAAGATGCCGATGGCGCTGACCCGCGCTGGCTGGGAGCCCACGTGGTGACGGGGACCCGCCGTGCTTCTGCCTGGGAAACCAGCGGGTCTCTCCGCCAACAGAGGCCTTCTGCGGAGACTCGTAACCAGGTCCCTTCACGAAGATGCATCTCCACGTGTCAGCATGCATTTTGTGACGTTTATTCTAGTGGAGTTTATGAATGAACGTGCTTTTTAAAAAGTGCCCTTCGTAATCTTTATTTTGCAAAACCAAGCACGCAGTACACTATAGAAGCCTCGCATGGACAGAGGGTCATCCAGAGTGTGTCGAAGGGTATGTTTGGTGACACATCTTCATCTGTGATGCTCTGTAAGAATTGTTTTCACTTGGTATTGGTGCAACAGTTTTTCCTGCCTTTCTCTGGTTTCTGTGGCCCGTAGTATTTTTCCAAGGTTGGTCATCTGACTGGATTTGCTGCAGAGGAAATAAAAACCATGTCATTGGCTGGGTAGCACGGGCTCTCCGATTCTTGTGTATTCGTGTAAAACTGCAGGGTGTCTTCATGTGATTGTTGAACTACCTGAAAGGCATCGTGCTGCCTTCCCAGGGCCTTCTCACCTGCCAGAGCTCACGGGGTGCATTCCAGCAGGTTCCGTTAGCACCACCTCACCAGATGCAGAGGTACCTCTGAGTCACAGAGCTCTTTTCTTCCAGCAGGTAAATTGGTGGTACACTTCCCCCATGTGAAAGGCACCCATGGTAGAGTTTTCTAGATAAAATGAGGTCTCTCAGGGTGGGAAGCAGCTGCTTGGGATCTCTAGGTGACACTGCACCAGTGACACTGCCTTACTCAGCAGTCAAGTCTGATTTCACGTGCCAGTAGAAATGCTCCTGAGACACCAGCCCAGCCGTGGGGGCGTGGTGAGGGGGCTGCGCTGTTAGCATGCAGGGGGCACGGACAAGCTCACGGCCCCATTCCTGTCTTCGTTCCGTTCTTGCCCTTCTAAGAAAGGCAGAAAGCAAGCACTTCAACCTGCCGGTGTGTGTTGTGAGTGGTAGCCGAGGACAGGGCATCGGGGTACTGCCATGCCCTGCAGTCGTGGCCCCAGGAGCCCAGCATGCAGGGCAGGCTCCCAGGTACTGTTGAGGGAGGGACCGGTGTCCCTGACGCCGGTCCGTTTACACCACACCTCAGGTCTCCGTGGTGATGGACGCCTTGGCAACCCCGTGGGATGTGTGGGGAGCTTCTGCAGACTTCCCAGGCCTTTCCCAAGACAGCAGGCTTTTCCCACACTTGCTTCCCTCCCCATTTATGATCTTCTGGAGCTGGGGGAGGGTCTGAGGTCGAAGGGGCACATGCAGAGGTCCTGGGACCCCTCCTCACAGGCCACACTGTCAGTGTGCCCGTGGGCACATACGTGTCATTTGTGGCCTTTGTGGTATCTAGTGGTCTATCAGGGAGGACCTCTGAGGCAGCAGCAGTAGGTGGTGGCTCACAGGTGACTACAGCATGTGACTGGGAGTGCCCCCCCGCCCAAAGCCCCACATGGTACATGAGGTCTTACCCCCATTCCACACACGAGTTAAAATCACCCTCCCCCCTATCCTCTGCGGACCTTGTGAGGGCAGTGGGAGCCTCTTTTCTCAGCGTACATGCCCCCCACTCTGTCCTTGCGAGGGGACTCTGCCTTTAGGGACCAGGAAAGCGGTGTGGACCCCCTCGCCTGGACTTTCTAGTAGCCTCTTCCTTGGGGTGGGGCTCAACACTGGGCTGGTCTCCATGAGAGAAGTGGGGTGCTCAGTCCAGTGTGGGTGTTGGTCTTGCACCCAGGGGAGGGAAGAAGGAAGGAAGGCTGTGGTTGGTCCCTCGAGGCTGGGACCAGCTGGATGAGGGACAGAGGGCGCTGTCCCAGCGGGGCCATGGCAGGAGGGGCTGTGAGCGCCCTGCTGAGCTCAGTCGTCAGTCCGAGGTTCCTTCGACAGCCGGCGCTGCCGTGAGCCTGGACAGTGTCCTGTGTCCTGGCAGTCAAAGCCAAGGCGGGGGGCGTGGCCTGTCAGCAGAAGCCCAGCTGGACACCGGCCGCCACCCCCACAGCTGGGCCTAGCATGCGGGCTGTGCCCACGCCTCGTGGAGGTCCCGGCTCTGGTGCCTCGATGAAGCTCTTTTCGGCCTGAATAGCCTTCCTTTTTTATGATTTTTCTCTGATTCCTTCTGTTTTCCCAGGTTACTGAAACCACGAAATAAGTTTAATAGCCACACAAAACATTATCTTTGACTTTTTTATTTAAAAATTAATAAAGAACTTAGTGACATGTATAATAATTTAATCTCTATACGTAATGCCATGGGTACATCTACATATGAGGGAGCACTGTACTTTTTACCTTGGTTGTGTATCAGAGGTTTTACTTAAATCTTTCTAAGACAAGAATCATCATCTGTTAGTGACACGCTGCAATTAAACTATGAAATGATTTTGAAAATACTGTTTTCTATTCTGGAGACAGTTTTATTTTTAAATAGGAATTAGTGTATCTTCAGTCTCCTTTTCAACTCTGAACATTTTAAATTTTTTTTTTTTTGGTCTAGACTGCTTTCCAACAGTGACATTATTTTGTTTACTAGGATGTTGTCTTGTTTAGACAGAGTTGTAGTACTAATCAGGACACTGCTAACACCCTTATTTCAACTCACTGAGATAGTCGGGGTTCTTAAAACACAAGGAGAGATAACTTGTTGCAAACATTTTTATAACTTTCGTTAAAAACAGTATAAAATACATGAAACACAGTTTTTAAATTTTATGTTTACATTAAACAATCGTACTTCCTTCGTACAATTCAGAGAATCAACGTGTTCTCCCTCCTTTTGCACCAAAATATTTCTCAGTTCTGTTTACTGCCAGTCCAAGATTTGTATCCTCGTGCCGCGTTTCCACAGAAGATGTGTATTTTTCTTTTAATTAAAGCATACACCTGCGGTATAGCTGGAGCAAACCCCACAGAATGTTTACATGACACACTCTTTTCACTGATTTCAAGTTCACATCTGATTGCCAATCACTAGGTCCTTGTAGAATGAAAACACTTTGAACTAAAGTGGATTTGCTGTTGAGTTAGGAGGAAAATGCACGGAAGAAATAGCTTCAGTCTGGGGAACGCGGATAGAAATCCTTTTACTAAGGGAGCCACTGGGTTTGTGGCATCTAATCAATGAGGTGTGCGTGTCCGCACTACATTAGGTATGAAACTGTTGGACAGAAACTTGAAGACTAGGTTTTCCTGTATATTCACAAACTATTCAAAATTTAAGTTGTACAAAAAAAGGCAAATGAGATCCCTACTTCCTGTTGTGCGAAGCACAAACTGAGAGACAAAGTCATTAACAGACTAGGGGCTTTTGGTTTCTATAAAAAGATACTGGCAGAGGTGCAAAGGAATGAGTGAAAAAATAAAGGAACTCAGCTGTATATTGCAATGTGTAATCAAAAGAGAACTCTAAGTGTCACTGTTTATTTAAAAAATACCTAAAAACATTTGATTCACAGCTTTCCCCTAGGTATTTTGTTTAGGACAACTTACTAACAGGTCGGATGCAGGTGACATTAAGTGTGTTTGATGGTAGCAGCTAAACTAAACACGCCGTTTCTCCTTGAGGTGGTCAGGTCTTCCGCGGTTGTTACGAAGCGCAGCCGACGGCCTAAAACGTCTGCCTGCGCTTTTGGCGGTGAACAGCGTCGCAGAGATTGATCCACAGAAACCCCTTCGGGCGGTGCAGTGTGCCTGTGATTTATTGGTGGCTGTATTATCCATTGTGTATCTCTACGTGTGTTTTCAAATTCTTGCCAGAATTTATCATTTGGCCTTTGGGTACCACAAGATTAAAAATGAGATAGAAGAAAGCTTTAGTGTCCAATAGCTCTGACCCTGTCAACTCGCAGTGATTAAAGGCATGTCCTGACTTTGGGCGACTCCTGGCTGCTGGGCATTTGGAAGATGAGCAGTAAACATGTCGCATGTCTGGAAGTGTGGAGAAGGCTGAGTCTGAGGTGTCGGTGTGACACGGAGATGTGGTCGCTTGGCTTAGCGCTACAGCACATGAAGGCAAATAGACAGATAGTCACATTTGAGAGATTGTTCATGGTCTCCGACCACTTGAAAAAATTGTGCTTTCTCCAGAATTTGATGTGCTGAAAATTGCACTCGCCCCCTGCTTATTTGCAAAATGAAACGTAAAAAGGAAGTCCTTTGCAAACATAAGGCTTGCTTTTTCTTCTCATTATTAAAAAAAAATAAATAAGAGAGAGGAAAACGTAAAGGCTTGAAAGTAATCATGAGTCTGAGCTGTGTACAGGGTGGCAGCCTGCCGCTGTGCAGGCTGGGAGCGTAACACTTGCCGTCTGGGGTGGGGGTGGCGCTGTTACTGGTCGTCTCGGACTAGGAAGGTTCGTTGCAGGTTTCCCATCCCACATCCGCAAACTGCAGAGGACAGCTGGCAGGTGGTGACACCGAACACCTTGCTTCGGTTAATGATCTGACAGTACAAAGGCCTTTTTGGTAAGCCGGGCGAGAGCCGGCGGGCCCCGAGGCAGCCACCGGTCACGCCATCCCGTGCGCTCTGGGGAAGGATGCACTGACCTCCGGCGGGTCTTAAAGACGGCCGTCAGCCTCCAGGCGCCGCGCGTGTCAGAGGAACCAGAGTTTCCATCTCGCGTGCTTTTTGGATTCCGTTTTGGGTTTTTGCTTGGGAGTGGAGGAGTGCGTCTCCTGAGAGTAAGGCGAAGGTGCGACCTGAGTTTCCTCAAAGGGATGGAGATTCCTCAGAACTGGCTGCAGTTTGTCTTCCTGCTGCTTAAAGTCCAGCTCCACACTAGGAAGGAAAAGGGACAGAGTCAGTGCATGGTCTTTCCTGTACGGACGTCTCCCTCAGTGACAGCACACCGGTGACATCCGACCAGGGCGATGGTCGTTCGCACTGTGTAATGCGATCTTGTGGCTCACTGTTAATTAAGCAGGTGGCTGTCATATGTGTAGCTCTGTGTCACTGTCAACTACATCTGAACAATGTGGGGGTTGGGGCACTCTCCCCCACTGCTGCTGGCAATCTGCCTGTATCTTTGGACTCCCCCCAAACCTAACGACTATTAGCCTACTGTGGACTGGAAGCCTGTCCAGTAACGTAAACAGTTGATCACCACGTATTTTCTGAGCCATATGCAGGATATGCTGTGTTCTTACAGTAAGGTAAGACAGAGGAAAGAAAATAGTGAGAAGATCGTCAGAGAAAGACAAGAAACACATTTCTGGTACTTACTGAAAAAAAATCCTTGTATAAGCAGACCTGCACAGTTCAAACCCATGTTGTTCAGGGTCAACTACAGTTCAAATAGGTTTATTTTCTTTGAGAAACAACTTATTTGCATTCAGGGAACCTCTGAATTGTCCGCATACACAGTTGGTATTGAGGTACATATAGTCGTATGTACTGCATGGGGACATTTCGGTCAACAAAGGACCACGTGTACGGTGCAGGTCCGTGAGACTGATGGAGCGAACGGTCCTGTCGCCTAGAGATGTTGTCGGTGCCCCAGTATCACAGCACAACACATGAGTCACGTGTGTGTGGAGATGCCATTATGTGCAGTGCATGACAGTGAGGACACTAGTTTCTGTATTTACTAAGCTACAGTTATTATCGCTGCTTTAGGGGGTACTCTCACTCCTCACGAGAAGCAGGTTTGCTGTACAGCAGTGCGCCTGGTTACGCCGGCGCGGCCTCGCACATCTCGTGTGGCCTCATTTCTCTTGTGCTTGGTTTAACCTCGTGGTGTTCCGTACAGTCACGTGCTGGACAGGTGTGTAGCCCAGGGGCGGCAGGCTGCCCCGTACGGCCTGGGTGCACGAATGCTAGACCGTGTGGGTCTGTGTAAGCGCACTCTGCGACGTTCGCACAAGGTGGAACCACCGGACAATGCCCTTGTCAGAGCGCGTCCCCGTCGTTAACCAGCGTGACTCTAACATGCTTGCTGACATGAAAACTAACGTATGAGTAACCCGTCTGCTTGTCCACACGTGGGCCTCATGGAATAAACAGATAAACCACGAGTGCTCAGGGGCCATCTTCCTGTGTGCATGTCACACGTATGAATGCTCTTCTGTGCGGCTTTTCTCAAGATCACAGAAATCCGTTTATCTCACCTGAAACAGCTATGAAATGAAATGACCTTAGTCTACGTTCTCCTCGTAACATCTCATCCACCGAGAAGCTGCTAAAAGCCCAGACTCGAGCGGCGGGGAAAAGGGGGTGTTTATCAAGTCGGCACCTCGGAACGTTCCTCAGGAGCTCTCCAAGACAGGTTTTCAGGCAAAACACAGAGTGTTTGGGGCCGACCACCCCGCGTTGTAATTACACTGCAGAAGTCCCAGCGCGCACAGGGCAGCCCCGTGGGAGGACCAGGAGTGATGGGGTGTGTGTTACAACGACAGGAGTAAAGACGATTATTTAAGTACATGTTGTTTCCTGTGAAATTTCTCCAAAGGATGCTGTGACTTGCCTGGGGTCCTCCTCTCTTCTTGGCTTTGGTAAGGACGAGTGTCGATGCCCTAACCTTGACTAACTGTCAGCGGGTCCCCCTGGCGATTGGGATAGGAACCCCCAGTCCAGCGTGATTTTGCTGTCACGGTCCTGGCGCGGCTACCCTCCCCGCACCCCCGTTACGCCACCTTCCTGAGAATCCCATTCTGTGCTCCTTCGGAGTCTGGTCTGGGTGCCACATGACATGTCAGCAGATTTCAGTCAAGTCTCGGTGATGACAGTGCGTGAGCTCCTAACATTATTTATCCGGCAGAACCGTAACCCACTGACAGACGTGAAATCCTGCTGATGTAGAAAACCATTCATCCCAGACTAATTGGGGCATGTTGGAAAGACGAAACGGCAGCGCTGTGTTATCTTGTTCTCAAAACAAGTTCGAGGCCCACCTAATGGACCGTATTCTGGCTTAACATCCACCATTCCGCTGGTTTTTCTTCCTGTCAAAGACTATGTAACATTACGGAAAACATGTAACGATATTGTCGGAGAATTTTAGGGCCGGGCGCCCCGTGCTCCCCGAACAGAATTACTGCCCGCCCCCTTGTTCAGAGGGCCTCTTGGCGTCGTGTTGCGGACTCTGGGAGCGGGAAGAAACCCTCGTGGATTTCGTGTCTTGCGCACCCAGAACACGTGACAAAGGAGACACGGTTCCTCGTACGGGGACACGGCGCCCAGCTCTGCCGTGTGGGGCGGCGGCAGAAGGAACGGGTTTAGTGTACTCCTCTCCCCTTGACGTTGGGGCAGGAGCTGGGACTCAGATAAGCCCCTAATCCTCTTTACTGCTCAGTTCAAGGGCTGTGACCGGTAGCTGCCCTAACATCTCACTGGATTAGGTAGGGGGATTCCCTCGCCCCCGAGAAGGTCAGTGAAAAAGCTTTTCTAAACTGTCAGTTGCAATTCAAATACCATTTGATCCTCGTCCTCGGTTGAGCACCCATTTGGTCATGGGAACTAGAGCGAACAGTGATTAAAATAGCTATTTTAACAGGGACACCAAGAACCTTGCCAGTGAGCCCGTGAGATACCGTATCCAAAACGTGGGGGAGGCACGAAGGGGTAATTCTGTCGGGCACTTGGCGAACACGCGCCCCCCAGATCGTGACCGCGTGGCAGCAGTCACGGACAGGCTGTGAGTTATGAGACCGGACCGTGGGTGCTAGCATTTCCTGGGCTAACGCCTCCGCTCTGGGCACCTGTAATTATTGAATTCCCATTAAGTAACTACATTGGGAATCCTGCCATTAAGCAATTTATCACCCCACGGAGCCATGTAATCGCAGAGTAATCTAATCTGCGTCCTTGTTAATGCAGCGCCTCCACTTTGTCCGTCGAGTTCATTCCTGCTTACACTCCTCCATTACTGAAAGGGCCTTTGTGGGGACGGGCACCAGTGAATGCCTGATGGGAAAGGCCTGCGATGCGGCCAGGCAGGCGACCTGGAGCCGTGTGCCTCCCTCCCCTGCTGTCCCTCACAGGTTGTGGTGCCCCTGCTCCGGGGTGGCACCTGGGGAGCGGTGAGCCCTGGCTGTCGGGTGGGAGGCAGGTGCACTGCTCTGTGCGCTGATTTCCGTGGGGGCGCGTTTCTCACTGGGGACGGAACATACCAGTCATCGGCTTACATCAAAGCAGACGGCGGGCTGGAGGGGGCAGTCCGAAGGTTATTGTCTGGCCACCTCTCGCTGGCCCAGAGCTAAGTCCCTTTTAGTCTTCCACCGTTACATGGCCAGAAGGAAGCCGCCCTGCCGTCCCGGTCAAAACAGACAACCCGGGCTTCTCCCGGAGGCAGTGTCAATGGACACCCCAGGTGGCACCTGTGGCCCAGCTCCACTCTGTCAGAACTCAGTCGAAAGAGATTCCGAAACCTTCCCTGCAAACAGACACTGGAGTTTTTGGGAGCATGGCTCCACATTCCCACTGCCCACGTCTTTTTCTGGAAGAGTCTGGAGTAAGATCTTGGGAAGGACAGGTGGAGTCAGCAGGGGTGCTGTCCAGGCCCTTTGGTCCCATGCTCTGATCAGGGGAACCTAGGAGTGTCATTCTGCTCTTCTTTCTTTGCTTCCCAGGGGCTAGAGGAGGCCTGGGTGGACGGAGGCCCAGGCACTGCTTTCTGCTTAAGATGCTTCCAAGCTCCATCAGAAGCAACACATGTCCACTGGGCAGTTCGGACCTGCTTTCTCAGAGTGGTTTCAGCCCAGGCTTATCCCCCTGGTGAACACGCATGGGGCTCCAGACCTCGTTGTCTCTTAGGACTTGGCTGGGGCTTACATAGCTCCTTGCAACTCCAGGGGTCTCCAGCCCAGCACCACCTGTGAGGCAGGAGGCTGCTTGGGCTGCCACCCACCTCCTTCAGGTGCAATCTGGTGTTTGTAATGCACGCTCAAGGGGACATGCACGCCATGCTGCGTGCTACTCTCGGGGGGACAAACAGTATGGAAAAGGTCTTGACACCTTGAGTTTCAAGGTGTGAGTGTGAAGGGCTGGAGCCCAGCAAACCTTCCCTGTGCTTGGCGTGCTCTTCTTTAACGCCCAACTTACCCACAGGCTGTGGACGGTGCCAGGACAGACGGGGCATTCCAGGGCCACTGGGGCTGTGTGCAAGATATAGACCCATCGAGGCGCTTACTGTCCACTTTCGTACCCTTCCTTTCCCTGTCCATATCCCCTTCCTCCTGCCAGACAGCCAAATGTGCACTGTGCTGAGAACGCCATGTGAACTGCAGCATGCCACCAAGTGTCCTTGCAGCGCACCACCAAGTGTCCTTGCAGTGCCATTTGGTAGCACCCTACACGACTCGTGACAGACGATTAAAGTGATGTGATTCCTTTGGTTAGCCTTTTTCTCTTAAAAAAGAGGTTTTAAGTAGAAGTATTCCTGACAAAATAATTATTCTGCACAGTTCCCAAGAAGTAAAAGACCTGCCCCAAACCCCAGGCCGCTGTGTTGCTGGCACCCTGGCTATTGCTTCCTAGACCTCTGCGAGGTGTTGTAGCAACACGCTCCCCGCCACCACGTCACATGCTACCACTGAGGAGCCTCTGCTAGTTTCTCTGGGTGATGCTCTGGTGTCTGATGCTCCCATAAATAGTTGGGCCCTGCCACAGCTTCTGTAGCAAGCTGCCGCCACTCCTCAGGTTAATTTAAGGGAAAGGTATTTAAAACAGCCCTTTCTCCAGTCCCCTGTGTGTGGCAGTTAAGAGTTCAAAGCCAGGTGCATTTGGCTCCCAATGCTTGTTTTTGGGAGAAAATCTGAAATCTCTTGATTTCCGCAGCCTCAACCATGTCGGCAGGGCGCAGTGCACTGCAGATTGGAGGCCCATTTTTAATTCTCTCTGAATTACCTCTGAGTCCCCTGGCGCTAACTTTTGCACTGACTGATTCAGGTTCTGCCACTCTGGATAAATCATCTCACCTTCAGGGGCCTGAACGTCCTGTGAAATGATGGTGGAGAGGAGCTCCCACCCCACGGAGCACCCACTTGTGTGGGGAAACACGGCCAAGCCCAGGAGAGCCGGCACATCGGGGTGTGTGATAGCTTTTACCGTGTGGATAGGTACAGGACAAAGGGTTCTCCTTTATGGCAAGGGCAGCAGCTAGACTGCGGCCAGCTTCGCGGTAGCACCACGGACAGCTCCCGCTTCGGGGTAGCACCACGGACAGCACCCGCGCCCTTGAGAGGCGCTGAAGGTTAGATTCTCCGTTCCAGCCCTGGTCTCTCCCTTGCAAGCCAGGCAAGTTTAGGCCATTCTCTCTGTGTCTGGGCCTCGGGTGGCATATGCGGCCCCGGTCACACTTGTACACCGTGAAAGAACCAAGATGCAAAACAGCCATCATTCTCTCCTACCTGTGAATATCTGAGGGACACCCTGCATCCAACATGTCCAGACAGACCTTCCTCCCAGCTGCTCTGCTCTCCCAAACACAGCCCGTCGCCATCACGCATCCTGGTGGCCAAGCCTTCCACCTGGGAGACCAGCCAGTTTGTCCCTCCCGCCGGCTTTCACCAGCGGGGTCCCTGGGCTCACCCTCTGCCGTCCCGAGTGTCCTACATCTTCAGCCTCTTTCAGCAGGTTTCTGTTTGGCCACTGGAACAGCCAAGCCTCCGTCTCCTCTCTCCATTTCTCTCCCCTCTCTGACCCTCTCCAAGTTTTCATAGTCACTGTCGGAACCTAACTCTGCAACTCCTTGGCAGACCTGTGTTCATCCTTCGAGCCCTCCTTCTCCTATGGATTTCCTGAAATGACCACATCTGCCCACACCTCCATCCGTCCAGATGCCTCCGGGACAGGTCGGTCCTCGGGCTGGCTTCCCTTCCCTCTTTTACTACAGCGCGTCCGTTGTGTGCTGGATTGCAGCTGTTTCTTCTCAGGTCTGTGAACTCACCGAGGGATGGACTGTGTTTAATTCATCTTACGTTTGTGGTGCATTTAATGCAGTATTGGGCTCAGAACATCTTTTCCCTGAACTGAAATAAAACAGATGAACTGAACCCAAATCTTTCTAGTCTCAGCAGAACGCTGTTAGTCTGTTTTCTGTTTTACATTTATAATTTATTCATCAAAACAAATCTGTGTATGCAAATATGCCTATATATACCATATCTAGTGTATATGGATAGGCTATATATCATATGTAGTACAGACATATAGACATCTATAGCTACATATTTACATATATAGATTCCATTCCGGTAGTTTCCAATATTAATAATTTATAATTATTAGTTTTTAATATTTGGAACAGAGAAATGATTATCTCAACTTTAAAACCTCCCCTCTCAACTATTTCACATAGTAGATAAATAATCAAAGTTTATAGAATTCCTGTCAGATTAAAAATACCAGAAATAGATGGGTATTCAATAGTATCAGTACCCAAACCACAAGACCTACTCCCCTTTCCTGGTATGCTGTGGCAAGGAAATTATCATTACAGTTATAAAACAAAACAAAACATAAAACCCACGAGTCTGGCATCCTATTTATCGATTTTACTATGAAGTAGTCAAAGTTAGAGTTAGACAGAGTACCTTTCCGACTGCATCTGGCTGTTTTCCCGGACCATATTGCGGAGGAGTCATACCCCTGTTATGCTTGACTAAAGCTCCATCCTGAATGTCCATCTTGTCTGCGACTTTCCCTGCATACAAATGCTGGCCTGGCATCCAGGCGTCTTCTAGGTGCCCGGGTGTGAGGGCGGGCCAGATGCACGGGGATCAGGGAACCACGTTTTAGCCTCTCATAAACTGAGATGTTGAATCAGAAAGATGCGAGCCCTATTTATAAACTCTTTCTCAAGCAGGAAAGGGACCAGGTCACTCACAAGCGTGTCATATGTCATATTCAGCACATCTTAGGCTCCATTCCTGGCAAGCTGCAAAGATCATACATTATAATTAGGGGTCAGTTATCAGTCAATGTAGCCTGCCAGTACACTGCTGTCCTTGGCCTCAGTGCAGAGCACACAGCTTATGATGTTTGGCCATGAGGAAGTGCGTTGTAGGTGAAGTTAAAAGGAGGAAACACAGGACTGTCCAAAACGATGTAGTGAGTCCCACAGGTACCGGGGGTGGAGCTCCAGGTCAGGTGACTGGAGTGGGGTCGGCCAGGGGCCTGGCCTTTCCTGTTCTCCTTGTTCTGAAGACAGACATCCTTCTGCCCAGGGAGGCTGACGACTTCCTGGGGCCCCATGCTGGAGGTAATATGCAAAGCAGCCCACCCCCAGCCCAGAACTGAGTTCTCGATGCCCTGAAGAGCTCCCCTTGTGTGTTCAGACATGACTGGAAAGAGCCACCCAATTGATATGAAGAAGTGACAGTCTCTTCCCACAGACCAGAAGGCCATTAGCTTCTTGGATGTGTCCTCTGGTGTCAGCAGTGACCAGCGTAAACGCCAGGCTCCCCACTGTACCTCCAGGGATGTCATTTCTAAGAGGAGAATTATTTCAAGATGACTGATGGGGGCAAAGGGCCAGCTGAGTGGCCTCAGCAAACATTGTTTCCTCTAGTCACTGTGGTCCCCAAGTGATTTCACAGGATCTAACTCAGGGCATTGAGGGAAGGATTGGATTCTGTATCTAGCCCCATAGAAAGGTCTCCTTATTCATCTGAACAAGGAACTACATTGATTTCCTCATGGAATTGACAATGTAGCCCCCTTCTGCTGCTTTGGACATTGGGGAAATGCCACGTTAATGTGGGGCATAACCAAAGGTGAGGGTCTCAGGAGGGTTATCAGTGTAATGAGCCCTTCTCTGATGATGTGAGTAAACACCTGTCAGTTTTACAGCTGTAATCAGTTTCACAGTATTTCACTGTATCAGGGTTACATTACTAAAATCAGGGTGTTACTGAAGGTTGCTAAAAAGTCATTAAAACCTAAATCCTTACATATTGAGGAAAGACAAATAATATATTTTTAGAATTCTAATAGAATTCAAAAATTATTGGATTATTGGCTTTGGGAATTTTCAAGGAGAATTTGGAGGTCAGTTCAATTATTCTTTCTTTTTCCTGAGCTTTAATTTACTGTTAAAAACAAAACAACAAGACCTGTTTCCTTGCGGCAGAAGCACACTGCCGACAGTATTATCCAGAAACTACTTCCTGTCATCTTCCACAGCACACTCACTGTAAACACTTAAGAACAGAGCGCTAAATATCAGAGAAAAGGCTGATTTCCTCCACATCCGTTCGTGTTGTTACAGAACTTACACGTGATGCTTGCTCGTGGGGTAGGACTGGGCAGGGCACTTCTGCTAAGAGATAATCATTAAGTGACAGAGCTGCAGAGGCCACTCCTGGGGGACTCTGGACAGGCTGGAGCTGGCCCCATTCCGAATGCAAACGCAGTTGCCCCTCAACAGCACGACTTCCTGTCCTGGGAGGCTCCCCGTCCCAGTGGTCCCAGTGCGTGCCACCCTCACCGGCCCCGTTGCACAGCACCCCAGGTTCCCTGAGAGCACTACACCCACTGTTATTCGGAGTCGCTGCAGCCTTACAGTTTGTGCTCATATTGGTTATGCGATGGATTCTCGAGGATTTGAGAAATGCAGCCCATTAATTCAGTGACTTCCTTGTTCCGTCTCATACTATTAGGGCATCTTTCGTATCATTTTTGAAACCCTCTCATTATTTTAGGAAGGAACTTGCAGAATTTCGGAACTTCCCACTTGATACCCTGGAAAGTTCCCTGGAGGCTGTGACAATGAATGCAACAAGCACCCCCTCCATCCTTAGGGGTGCTCTGACTGTTTCTCCCCTCCCTGTTGCTAGCAGTTTTCCCTAAGTCTAGCTTGGGGGTGGGGTGGAGCTCTATACAGCACATCTAAATCCTCCCCACCATGGCATCCATCGTGACCCCGGCTCCTCTGAGTCAGCTGTCCCCCAGGGTCAGCTTCGCAGCTCCCATCAGCCCCCACCTCTTCTGCCTTTTGTCATTGCGCCTGTGGCCCACAGCTCAGTACGGAGCACTGTTGTACAGGGTACTATGGTGGGGGGTGGGCGTGGGGCTGTCATCAGCCAGATGACAATGCCCTCCCTGTCTCCCAGCATCTGGTGCAAAGCCCACCACCTCCTAGGAGCCTCAAGACACGCATAATATAAGCATCAGATGGACAGGGGTCCAGAATTTTATCAGAATGGTTGTTCGGGATCCTGCCTACGCCTGACCATCAATGGATCGTGTCAAACGAGGAAACGATGACACGGACAGCAGGGCATCCCGGAAGCTCTGTCTCTGTAGCTTTGAAAATGAAGTGACAGACAGATCCACGGCACTGCCATCCATTCGGGCTCCGAGTCCACTCGTTGACCCACACCCACAGCTGTGTGGTGGCTTCTATGACACAGAAACGAGGCAGGCCTGGGCAGTCCTCCTGGAGGGGCAGTCGCTTTGGGTCTTGCAACTAGTGGTGGGAATTCACACCCTTTACAGGGAAATTAGAAATTCTGATAAAGATTCTACTTAATTGGTCTGAATCAGCATTATTATTATCTATTAAATCTCACTTGCATTCCCTTTTGAATTGAGGCTAGCGCATGCCATTTGCATAAAAATGTACAAATTTGAATTCAAGCTGTGTTGTGTGGTATCATTTTACAAATTAACCACTTTACTAAAGGAGGAAAATGGTGGCTTTGCCAATGGCGTGCCTCATTGTTCCTTTTGAAACAAAATCTGAACAAGAGATGACTCATCGGTAGTGTGACTCATCAGATTAGGGTGACAAGAGAAGTACCACACAGTCTGCTTACAAAAGAGCTCAACTGCTTTTGAGCAAAGATTACAGGGTCTGACAATTAAGTTCACAAACTCATCCTAGAAAAAGTGCTACCTATCTCTCTGCAGAATATCATTACGGTCACCTTCGAAGTGCTCCCCTTGGGAAGCTGTGCACTGATGCCAGCACCTAGTCCATCCTTCAAAGCAATTTTGGAAATTTCTGGAATGGCCATCAGAGCTGTTGTTATATTACGTTTGATGTCCTGAATGTCATCAAAACGTCTTCCTTTCAGTATTTCCTTTACCTTCAGGGTAAAGAAAAAAGTCATTCAGGGCCAGATCAGGTGAGCAGGGAGGGTGTCCCCGTACAGTAATTTGTTTCCTGGCCAAAAGCCCCCTCCCAGGCAGCGCCATGTGAGCTGGTGCGTCGTCGTGATGCCAGAGCCGTGAGGTGCTGGAGAAAAGTTCAGGTCGTTTTTGTCTTTTTCACGCAGCCTTTTCAGCACTTCCAAATAGTAAACCGGGTTGACTGTTTGTCCAGTTGGTACAAATTCATAATGAATAATCCCTCTGATGTAAAAAAAAAAATTAACATCGTTTTGACTCTCGATTTGGACCGATGGAACGTTTTTGGTTGTGGAGAATTGACTGACTGCCATTGTGCACTTGGACGCTTTGTTTCAGGGTCGTATTGGGACACCCATGTGTCATCACCAGTGATAACACGGCCCCAAACATCGTCTTGCCTCTCCAGAAGGTCTTGGCAAACTTGGACTCTCCTTTGCTTTTGTTCATCGGTGAGCTCCTTTGGGACCGTTTTTGCACTCACCTTTCTCGTGCCAAGGTTTTCAGTTAAGGTTTTCTTTGTCCAAGTTCACTTGGTCTGCTGTGCTTCTCACAGACAGCTGACAATTTTGACGCACAATTCAACAATTTTTGCAATGTGTTTGTCAGTCCTGCTCATTACTGGCCGCCCTGACCTGTCTTCATCAGTGACGCTTTCTCTTCCCTCAGAAAAACGTGTAACCCATGTGTGCACTGCCGTTTTCTTCATGGCATTGTCCCTGTAAACTTGGACTAACATGTCCCTGATTTCTCTTCCACTCTTGCCAAGTTTAACAAGAAATTGAATATTTGTTCGTTGCTCTAATTCAAGCTCCAACTTCTTACAATGGCACTCAAAACCCCACAACAATAATGAACACCACTCAGCAAGACACCGCCACGCTGAGACACAGATACACCACGGTCATGACCCCTCACCGAGTGGTGTGCTCAGTGCTGCCCACATGAGCGCACGGTGGCGAGTTTTGTCCCAGCATTTTCTGAAATAAGTGCAGCATATTTTGATGAGAAATTTGGATGATAACCCAGACAACTTTACTAAGGAAAAACTGAAACGTGTATCTCCTTTAATCTTTTTTCACACTGTAGATGGTCTTGAATTAGAATTTCACAACTGGTCTGAATGTCAATCAAAGGGATCCCAAAATGTTATTATGTCAACTACCTCAAACTTCCCAGTTCCAGCAAATGTCACTTCCGACGCTCGGGGTTCCAGTGTGACTGTTGACACTTTCCCCTGTGTGTGCGCATTCTGCAGAAGCTCCCAGGCCCCCCCTCTTGTGTTGTACATCACCGGCTCACGTGACCTCAGAGGAAGGGACCGACTGGTCCTTAGCACCGTCCTGCATGCCTCAGGGTGTACGGATGCCCCACGGCCCAGTGAGGGGGCTCAGCCCTGACCTGGGGTGCCCCGTGTGTGAGCAGATGTTTTGCTTGTGGCACTGGTAGCCTTTTGCCCTGAAATTGCTTCAGGACCTTTTTTCCTTTAGATCTTTTGTCCCAGTCCTGCATATCCCACGGCAGATTTATTTTTTACAGAGAAATACGTGCCTCCTCCCAGGCAGAGGTCCACATTCATCACAGGACTGTTGACAGAAGCCCGGGCAGCCAGATCTGGGACACGGCACCCTCTGCACCTTACAGGGTTCCTGGAAACATGGCGGACGCTTACGCTATGCGGATGGGGTTCCGGGTGAAAAGTTCACCGATGTCCGGGGCTCCCTCCTGCCAGCAAGCAGGAATGACAGATTGCAGCCTGTCGACGTGGCAGCTGGGGTGGCCCCTTGTGTTCTCCCAGCCTCTGGGACAACCACAGCCCTTTGGCATTTTAAAATTTCTTATTTTGAAACTCCTTTGACCTATTTAGTCCCAGAGTGCTCTAGACATCCCATGGGAAAGACCGGGAATTGTGGCTGCGATGGTGGTGCAAGGACTCACAGGAACATTCCCGAAGCTTCGGATGCCTGGGTGTCAGGCTTGGAACTGACTGCAAGGACCCTGACCTTGAGACGCTCGCCCTGTCTAGTGGGACCCTCTCTCTACTAGGGGAGTGGGGGAATGGAGGGTGGGCTTGTTTGCCCGTTGCCTCGATGAGAAGAGGACTTGAATCATGAAGCCTGTGAGATGTGGACACCCTCCCTGGCCCCCTTGGGTCTGCCCTTCCAAGGTGCTGTGGCCACCCAGGTGCATTGCTGGAAGGCCACCGGACAGGCGACACCTCCTGTCCGGGACAGTTGAGTCCTGAATGCTTTTCTGCCAGGGAAACCTCTGTCCCTCATGAAGTGTCTGGCACCCAAGGACCGAATCCCAGGACTGATGGAAAGCTCCACAGTGCCCCGGCTGGATTCCCACTTGCTCCCTTTGGATGTGACCACAGGGACACTATCTCAGTGTGTCAGCAGTGGCTGGCCCCTAGGACAGACTCATGCAGAGGCCAGTACCCCGTGGTCCTCTGACATCAGTCTTTGGGGTTCAGACAGGATGACACGAGCCTCCGTAACGGATGCCCACCCAAGGCTCCTTCTGACCCTTGTCCCTCGCTTCTCCCTCTGGCTGCGTGCTCCCCAAGAGCAGGTTGTGTTGGGCTCTGTTCATACCGTTTGTACTCGGCGCTGAAGGGATGGGACTCATCCGAATGTCACAGAAGCCAACGCAGTGTAACTGCGGCGAGAGAGTGTGACTGCTGGGAACGTAGAGGGCCACAGACGGCTGAGCGCGGAAAACACGGGCGAGTCAGCATCCAGAGGGTTCTGACGTCACAGTGCACCCCAAGACCTTCTAGTCCAAGGAAACTGGGTGTGGTTCATAGGCAATAGCTGGGAACTCTAGTGGGGGCCCCCACACTTACCGAAAGCTTCCGGGTCCCCCCTTAGCGGATTGGGGTAACTTTAAGCCAGGTGACGGTGAGGTCTCAGTTCAGATGATTCGAATTAAAATTACACGTTTGCATTTGTGACTTCCCTGTGGACTACTGGCTCTTCACGTAGTGGACCAGAAGGGAGCGTTCACGCCTCTTCCCGCTGCAGAGCTGCGGAGGCTCCTGCCCGATGCCCATGCCCATGCCAGCGTGAGAGGGACGGTCAGCTTTCTGTGCTGACAGGTAACGGCCGGCTTAGCAGCGGTTCACCGTCGGGACATCGGGACCCAGACCTCGGTGCGCTGGCTGTGCTCGGCTGGTGTCACAGGAGCATCGAGCTCTCTGTCCGAGTCAGCAGTCGGACGACTGACGTCACAAGCCAGGCGGGGGTCGAGCTGAGATGTTCTGTGCAGCCTTCCGAGTCATTTCCGTTCAGGGGTTAAGGATCTGTGGCTGCTGTTACCGTCACTCTGATGGGACAGATTCTAAAATACTTTGCTAAAAGAGAGATCAAAGCGCCAGTCCTGTCCAGGGCCCCTTCTCCCGGGATGCCCGGCTCAGTCCGAGGGCTGATGGAGAGACCTAGATCCCTGTTCAGTTCCTGAAGATACTCTCCACGTCCAAGTGACCCCAATGGCTCAGTCCCTCTGCCTGCTGTATCTTTGCTAAATTCTGGCAAATTCCTGTGGTGCCGGACCCTCACAGTTCTTTTGAGAAGCAGCTGGTGTGTGGCATTACACAGAATGTTGGGTGAGCCAATTCTAAGGAGTAACCTCTCAAGGAAAATTCCTGAACAAGACAAATCCCCGTCTTTCCCAGGCCCGTCAAGTCCCTTTTCATGACGCTTTCAGTGCAAGTCACTTCTGGATTTAGGACCAAATTTATTTAAATCGCTTCTGTTACACTGGAGAGTGTCCTGATAAATTCTTTTTTCAATCACCCACCACGGTGAGCGGGTTTGTGCTCATCAGGCTCACGCGGGACGTCCTGGAAGTCCTTGCGCACTTCTGCTTGTCGTATTCGACGCTTTAGTTCCCAGAGCTGCAGGAGCTGAGCTGTGAAGACACACGCGGCACGGGACATTCCTCCCTTCTCTTCCGAAGGGCCCGAGGTCTGCGGAGGGCAGTTTTACGCCAGGGTTACATCCCTTCACTCAAAATTCCCTTCCACAGGCCGGAGGTAGGGCCAGAGTCCCACGAACCAGCTGCTCGGAGAAGGCGCCACGGCCGAGGAAATAGCGTGCAGTCGGTGGGGGTTCCCGACACAGCGCGCGTGCCTGGGTGCTGGCGCCCCACCGCCTCCTTGTTCGTAGTGCAGAGCCATCAGGGCACCTGGCATGCTGGGCCAGGGCTGCCAGGAGCCCTTAGCAATGTGGAAATGCACTGTCACTTTGCCGGTGACTTTTACTAGACTTAACCTGGAGAAGGTTCCAGCAAGGCAGGGTTGCTCAGCCTCAGCACCAGTGACATTCTGGACCACACAACTCTCAGGGCTGTCAGCAGCGTCCCTGGGCTCTACCCACCAGATGCCAGTAGCACCTCCCCAGGTGAGATAGCTGAAATGTCTCCCTCCAGACTTTGCCAGGTATCTCATAAGAGGCAAAATCAGCCTCTGCTGTGACCTTCTGCAGTAAGGATTGTCCTGGTGTGACATCTGGTGCTCACATCTGTCCTGAGGTCTCTTGTGCCTGCTTCCAGACAAGGTCACCCAAGTCTGCTTTTAAAGAACCTGGGGCCCTGTCTTGGACGCTCTGGTTAGAGACGTGTGATCAGTCCAAGCTTGTGTGGATTCAGGCTTTCTGCTGTATTTAAGACTTATGTCCTCTCCTTATCTCGACCTTCGTAATGCGAAGATGCCAACTTTGGAGCTCTTTTTAGCAGGTGCACTGGGGGGAGACGGGGGTACCTGTACGCATTTTTAGGTATGCAACTGCAGTAAGGATTGCTTCTGACAATTTGGCAAATCAACTAAAATTGTTCTTCAGGTTTAATTTTTTAAAATGGACTAAATTATACCACCCCTTATTGCTCTCATATTTTGCTCGTGAAAATTACATTTCCAGAAAACAAACAAACAAGCAAAGGACTGTAACCTCTGAAGTCTGTGATTGTGTCTTAAAATCCTGAGATTACTGCCAAAAAACTAGCGCAGCTATTGCCTGTTGAACATTTCTGCTGTATGTTTGCTGATGTGAGGAATCTAAACTAACTTTGAATGAAAAAAACCATGAAGACCAGCCATGGGAGCTCTGGACAGGGGATTCCGTCACAAGGGACACACATGTGATAGTCCTCGTGGGACCCCAGGAAATAAACTGCCCCTTTGGCATGAGCAGCCTGGGTCCTTCCGCGGTATGCCCAGCACACCCAGAGTGGTTTCCTCGCCTTTGACCTACACCGTCCAAAGGGCTTCCATGCCACAGCTCATCCAGAACACGTAGTTCAGCGCTCACGGCTGTCGCTTCCACAGGAGCAAGCCGTCGAACTTACGCCAGTTTCAGAAACCGCTACGACACGCGTGCAAGATAAACAAGCTCGTGCTGCCCCTCCTCCCGTCATCATACGCCTGGAGTCGAGAATTTCAAAGGAGCTTCGAATTGTGGTCCACTAACGTCCCTCACTTTCTGTCTGACACCGTCTTCCCCGCACGGCCCCCGAGGATTCTCGCATTTGTGGGTAAACATCATTTGTCACTCACAATAAAAAGTGGGAAGAGGAGAGCGTTGACGTACCTATAGATAATGCATGCACTGTTCCTGCATGTGTCACAGTTAGCTGTGTCTTGCCCCGTCCGATATGAAAGCCTACAAGATAAGAACAGGAGAGCATTACACGTGGTGGCCGGTGGTCGCTGCTTTTATAGAGCAGACACCTCACGTCAGTTACCTCCTGACGCCAGTGCTGGTCATGGTCATGGGAAGTGATCGATGACGCCAGTGCTGGTCATGGTCATGGGAATTGATCAGACTGTGTTTCCCCTTTGGCTCCTGTCTCTGCATTTACACAACCAATACTACAGCTCCGCCAAGACAATAGTTCAATTAAATTTAGAATAACATAAGCCAGTGGATGAGGTAAATAATCTGATTTTGTTATAAGCAGAGGGAATCTGGGATGTTTCAGTGCAGCTTTGTATTTATGGTGTTTGAAAGCATCTTTGAGGGAAAAATGAACCCCAGATATGCTGTCTTGATAGCTTGCTTTTGTCCCACCATCTCTTAGCCTCCTAGAGAAGGGGTCCGGACTCTACGGCCCTCGAGCCAAACCCCACCCTTGGCCTGATTTTGTCCAGCAAGCCAAGAATGGATTTTACATTTTTAAATGGTTGAAAAAAAAAACCCAAAAGAAAAATAATATTTGGAACACATGAAAAGTAATGAAATTTAAATTCCAGTGTCCATATGTAAAGTTTGAAATTTTGCTAATAAACAAAATCATGCAATTTGTTTATATAGAAATGGGCACAACATCCTCGATGTTGCCTCCTGGGCTGCAAATCCCAGAATATTTACTCTACTCGCCTGCAGAATATTTTACTGCTGCTGTCCTGCCTCCCGACCTCCTGTCTCTGGCTTACTCTCTGACGAGTTCTGCAGCCCGGTGAGGCCAGGGAATTTTGGCAGGGGTTCAAGGGGAATGCTAACTCTTCTCTTGCTAAAATCATGAGTCTTTTTTGGAGTACATTGTGGATGGTTGTATAAGCTTAAAGGTTTGATGATCAGGATGTGCTTGACCAGGCCTGGAATATCTCTCAGCCCCGTCTGCCTAAGAAACTAGTATCAGGGTGCTTTCACGGAGTTTCTTCTAACCACTTGGGCTCCCCTTTCCTGGCCAACATTTTTGCATGCAGGTCCATTTTTTTTTCTGAAGATCACTTTGTGTCCAGGAACAAACACGATAACCAGAACCTGTTGAAGTCACAGCAGAAGACAAGCTCCCATCTGAATTGGCTTCTCCCCACGTTGGGGGCAAATTTACATTTACAGAGTCAGTCAACATAGTAATAGTGTGAACAAACGGTTTTCTGTCAACACGGATCGTCAGTATTCTACCCCCCTCCCTGTGTGGACTTCTCTTGTATGCATCACGGGTTTTGAACTGGAAATGAGTTTTGTGTTCCTCATTATATTTTGTGTTACATAAACATTTGACAAAGGATTTTCCACTCGGGGCCACGTGTCTCGGTAAGCTTTGGTAAACTGGGACTCGACCTTTGAGTGCTGTGCATTTTATTTGTTAGTCAAGTGACCATGTGCTGCCCCAAAGCTTTGCCTGTCGTGGCCTGTGGCCCATTCTAGTTGAGCCAGAATTGGAATCATCGTGTGGCTGCATTTATGTTGACCTTGATCCCCCATCGCTTTCCATACGGGGCACCTGTGGGTCCCGCCCTCAGCCTGTTCCTCTCCCCTTGGCTTTGTCAGGAGAGGAGCCCGCAGAGCCTGTGCATTGTGTCTGCCCTTTCTCCTACCCAGATGCCAGGACCCTTCTTCCCGGGCCTTTCCCTCTTCAGGACAAGCCCCAAGGGTACGTGCCCCCTGAACCTCCCCAAATGCCTTTCTCTACCCAGCTGGCTCTCCTAGCGCTGGGTCCTCAGTTCTCTTCCGACTGAGGGCATTTTGTACAGTGAAATAAGCACGGTACTTGAGCCCATGTCCCAGCGATGACAAGTCCGATGTGGAATGCGTTGTCAAACTGTTGGGTTGGGTTGGCACAAGCAGGTACTCACCCCCAGTCAGGGGGGAGGATACACAGTAGTTGTCTCTGTGCTAGTCACATCCAAAGCTTAGGCTTTTAAGAAAAAATGGGCAAAACTGGGGGGCAGGGCACAGAGGATCTTCCTGTCCTAGACCTTGGGGCAAATCTCTATCAAGCCTTATCGCCACTAGCACCCCTTGCTTGCTGGATTTATTGATTCATTCAGTTCCTCCCAGTACTGTAACCTTCCCATATGTCTCACTTACAATAGAGCCTTGAGTCCCCAAATTAATCATGTACCCTCATCTTACAGAGGAGAGCACAGTAACTTCAGTTCCGGGAGCTCATTATTGTCAGGCCCCTGGCTTCTGGTGCTCTGCAATGCCCTGCCTGGACCCTGGGACTCGTGTTCTGCACTACCTGTAATTGCCAGCTTGGGACAGTCAGTGAATCCAGCAATGACAGCCAGAAGCTTCAGGCATCTGAAATGCACAAGAGGACTCTCTTCGAGGACCTCGGGGTTCTTCAGTTAGAAATTGCTTTTTTAAAAGCCCTTTCTGCAAAGACTGTTCTTATCACCTTGTAAAAAGCACATACTCCCCCCCCCCCCCCCCCGTTATAGTCAGTAAGCAAATGGTTATTAAGTGCCTACTGGGGTCGTGGCATTCTGCTGGCTATTGAGGAGACATTTTTGAACAAAATAGAGTCTTTGTCCAAACAAACTTTACTGTAGAATGAGAGAAGCGGACAAACACCACGTAAACACATGGATGGAGGATGGACAGGTGGATGGATGGTTGCATGCATGGATGAGTGGAGGGATCATTTTTGATACTGCTGTGTGTTAGGAAGTGGTGAGAAGGGCTGCCTTTGGTTAGCACACTGAGGACACATCATATGAATTAAGACCTGGGTGATAATAATGAAGCAAGTTCATCATCTGAAGTCCTGGGGATGGGTGCTGCAAGTGGAAGGGAACCAGCTCTTGTAAACACCCTGCAGTAGGGATGACACTGCCACGTTTGCAGGACAGAGAAGAAGGCCGGTGGGGAAGGAAAGGTGGAGCAGGTGTCAGTGGATGGCGTAGAGATCATGTGAAATAGGGAGCTCTTCGGACATTTTTCAAAATTCAATGGGAAGCCACTGTAGAGTTGTTCTGATAGATGGTTGTAAGAATGACATGGCACACACTTCCTCTTAACTTTTCCTCTCACCCCACTGCCTCTAGTACCACTTGCATTCCGTTTCCTTTGTCTGGCTTTTATCCACAACACAGCCTACCTCATGTGTCCTGAGATACAGTACGGTTTGACTGACGTTTGTTGGTAAGAGGCAAATGAGTCCTTTTGTCTCCTTTATATGGGGACATATTTGTGGTCACTGTTTCATTAACTAATGTAACAGAAAAATCAGTGGTCAGTCATATTTCCACCAGGTCTGAGTATTTCTAGGATCTCGTTGCCATGAACTTTTCTTGGATTTACCTTTCAGTGTATTTCTCTGGCTTTGTTTAGGACCTTTCTTTTGTTTAAAGGAGTCACATGTTTGGAGTCCATAGAGGTAGTTTATAGAAGTCGAGGCCAGTGAGAGATTGATCTGTGGGTTAATTTTAAAGTGTTGCCCTCAGGTCATGTGGTTAAGTCACAGGATGCCTCCATGACTAATGTCAATCAAGGTATTGCTGTTAAAATTTTTTGACACTTTTTATTGTTCAATTGCATCTGACATATTTTATAGGATTATAATAGTTTCAGGTGTACAGCACAGTGAAGAGTCATTTATATAACTTACTAAGCCCTTATTCCAATACCTCTGGTTCCCCTCTGATGCCATATACAGTTATTACAATGTTGTTGACTGTGTGCCCTACGCTGTACTTTACATCCCTGTGACTGTGACTATGAATTTGTACTTCTTGAATTCTTCGCCTTTTTTACCCACCCCTCCAGCTCTCCTCCCATCACCCCAACAAATGTAGTGCTAAAATTTTAAGAGGGTGTTTTTAAAAGAGGGCTGAAACTATGTAAATACATTGTGCTTATTGCTTTGATCATCCATCTAATTGTCCTTGGAGCTTCCAAGCTGTGGGCTTGGCTTTGCTGATAATTTTATGGTCACATTAATAATTGTGTTGCGGCATCCGAATGAATGTGTTCTCCAAATATAGAAGAAACAGATAAGCTCTTTCTCCACCACAGGGAACACAAAGTGCTGGTACAGAGTTTCCTTGTTTTCTTCCTTCTCCCTTGAAAACCAATCATAAAACCAGTACTTGGGGTGATTATCTTTGTAGATCACCATTTTCACCAAGAGGAGCAAAAACTCTGAACTCTGGAGCAGCTATTTCTCCAGTGACAGTAGGGCTACAGATCTCAGTGATTACAAGTTTGGAGAAGCTTGGCTTATTGATGTGAAAGCTGCAGCAGAAGAATGTCTTTATCACAACAAATTTTCTGTCTTGCAAAGTAATCGCCACGTTGGTGAATCTCTCTTCCCTTTTGTTCTGAGGAACTTTTATTACCTTCTATAGGTTTATAATCCTTGCCTGTCGCAATTCCTGGAACACCCTAGGTGCTTGCTTAATATTAATTGGACCAAAGAATACAGTCTTTGTGTTTTCATATTGAATGTCAGAAACAGACAAATCTAATAAAAAAAAATTCCAACTGAGTGCAAAAAGCAAATGAAAAGTATAAATTGTGAAAAGCTCTGGTCCTCATGTTTTCCCTATTAGGAACCCCTCTGGACCCCAGTAATGAGCATGCTGACTGGAAACCTGGGTTTTTAATGCATGGATCAGTGTGGCACTTGCTGTTTGCTGTCCTGTTGGCATCTAGTTGCTGTTTGTCTTTATTTTGTTTCAACCACGCCCATGACGAGAAACAATAACATTCAGCACCAAGGACAGGGCCACGAGCCCAAGGTGCTGCGTTTTCTGCTCTGTTTCCTTCACCTTCCTGTCCCCTGTCCGTCCAGGTCACACTTCCAACCCAAGGACCAATTCTGAGACCCTGACCCTCTCCTCACTGGTGCCTTTTGGAGACTCCCCAGGTGGGGTGGGCTTCACGGGGAGGGGAAGGTGGCCTGACATGAACAGAGACATAAAACATGGACTTTGTGCAGGCATGTGGGGGAGGGGCTGGTCTTCCCGATCTGTTAGAGCACAAGGTTCTGGACAAGCTCCTTTTACAGCCGAGTTTTGGTGGAGTTCAGTTTTAGAGTCATGTCCACGTCCGCTTGGTAGTGAACCAGGTTTCTTCACAAGATCTCACTCGACTTCAAAGAAAGCAACCTGAGGGACGTTTAATGAGAGGCAATGTAAAACTCCAGGTGGGGCACCCTGTTCGAAGGGGACATCGGCCTCCTCCCTGACTGGCCTGGAGTTCTCAAGCTTAACTTCACGTACAAGTCACCAGTGTCCCTAGGTGCCTTAGGCTTCTGCAGGAATCTGCTCCAGACTCTTTAGCTGTCATCAAAAATTCCTGAATATACATGTTTGCATATTTATAAAAATAAAACCCACAACCCTGGGGCCAGTGTTGGGCGATCACATCTGCAGTTGTTCCTCCTGCAGAGGACAGCGGGAAAGCTGGCCAGAAAGAACTTAGTGAACGACAATAACACAACAAGGAAGGGGTGGCGCAGGGCAGAGCTGGGGTGGCAGGCATCGCCACAAAGCCAGGAGGAGGAGCACCACGGCGGTGTCTCGGCACGCAGGGACGGCTGCGCAGGGCACAGGCGTGACAGGCAGCGTCTGCTTTTTCATGAGGGTGTCATGGGGGCCGCTGAGACAGCAAGGCCCTGGGTGGGGGCAAAGGGGGCTCAGAAATGCCACAGAAAGGTCGCAGGAAGCTTTCTTCTTGGCCGCATACGTATCCGAGCTGCTCGCCCAGCGTCTCTTGAGACCTTGAAGAAACACCCTGAGACGCAGGTCTAGCAACAATGCAGAGTCCAAGAAGGAAAAAAAAAAAGGTTTGAAAAGGTCAGGAAACGGAAAAAGTGTACGTCTTCTAGTGTGTCTGCTACCAGAGCAAAATCCAGGGGAGCCACAGGCATCTCAGAGAGAATGGATGGCAGGTGGAAATTAATTCTGTGGTATTTCGTAGTAATTGGTAGGACTGGGCTAGCGCCCTGACTTCCTGATGTCCCTCCGGCCACCGTCTTGCAACACTATTTTCTCCACAAGTTTCTGCCTTCAACTCGAAAAGCCTGTCCCTGTAGTGCTGGAGTGCTTGATTTTAGATCTCAGAAAAGCACTGTCCCTTTGACGAACATCACCCGTGTGAGCCCGCAGCCTGCCGTCACTCGTGTGAGCCTGCAGCCTCCTGGGCCGCTCGGCCTGGGCACAGGGGACAGGGCGTGCCACGCACAGGATCCCGTTGCTCATGGGCTGGCCCTTCTCACAGCATGGCGATTTTCAGCCAGTTTGGGGGTTCTGGCACATGCGCAGAGGGCGTGCAGGACAGTGCTAGCATCCCGGCGTGCTCCTTCCGTGACGGTCCTCGGCACACAAGCTGTAGGGGCGGTCGCTGTGAGGGACTCAGAGGCATGAGGGCCTCGGCCAGAGGGGGCGGCGGCTGCAGGAAGGACACAGCACGCCCTCTGCTCTCAGGGACAATGTGATGCACTGGTTTAATTTATTCTCTTAATTTTGATCTCTCTCGTTCCTCTGGCGTTCTCACGGGGTGCCGAAAACCGTTCTCCCTCTGCGTTCTAGCCCCGTTTGACGTCCATCGGTCCCCGCCGTCACTTACGTCAGCATCTTAAAGGGCCTTTTCACGTGATCGTCTGCAAGTGACATGAATTAGAGGCCTGAAGTGATACCACCACTGTTGTCGGGGGAAATTGAATTTCAAAAAGGAGTGCGAGTCCGCTGGCTTCGGTGATGCCCTCCCGTGTGGTAAAACCACCGCGGCAGGAGTTCCGGGCCGTTCCCGAGTCTCCGTTCTCACTGGGAATGTGCCTGCCTGTGCCCTGCAGTGTGGGTTCTCCATACATCAGCTGTTAATACTGGAGGTGAATGCACACTTCCCCCCGATATCTGTGGAAGCTCAGCTGTGTATCTGTTTTACGCCCTTGAACTATTAAACGACAGCATTTGGGGAACATCCAAGTGAAGCTTGTTAAAAGAATGCTAACAAACATCCTGATGTTCCTAACGAGCTCCCAAAGCCTCGAGTGGGCAATAAAAGGCAGCACTGGCTTTCCCAGGCCACCCAGCTGAGGGGAGCCGTCTTTTAGCCAGTGGCCCAGTGGCTACGTTAGGTGGAGCCACTCTGTGACCACAGCCGGCCTGAGATCCCCAAGTGGACAAAGCAATTTATTCTCACTGAGTACCAGTGACCCCCAACTCTCTGTCTCCCCTGTCTCCCCTGCCTTCAGGGTGTCTGAGTGGGCTGACTAGAAGCCTTCCTGGTATTCTGTGGGAACAGCATGGTCACCTGCTCTCCAGGTGCCCTCTGGCCAGCGTGCACTCACGTTCCTCAACCTGAGCACCCACGATTCGGTATGGCCGTGGCATGCTTCGTGGTTTTCTCTACTTGCCCAGCCAGTGTGTGGAGTGCCAGGCACAGGACGGGTGGCCCTGCAGGTCTGTGGCTGCGCAGGCCAATGGATGGAAGAGCAAATGGGAAATGAGATGAATCGGAGCAACTTGGCCTCAGTGGACCTGGGAGTGTTGGTGGCACTCTGTTCCAGCGGAGTCTCCTCGTGGCAGCTCTGACGTGCCTGACAACTTCAAAGACTCACTCACTTCCGTTTCCTGTTCATTGCCTTGAAAACAGTCGAGCAGTAACCTACTTTCGAGTTGCTTTATGATAATCACCAAATTATTTGTGTTTAGGAAATTTTAACGAGCAGCCTTTTATTCTGTGGCCCTGGCTGGTCCCTTTCTCTTTTGCCTGTCAATGTTGGGTCATCTCATTAACTGCTGGCATCTTCCACTCGTGTAGGACTTCCTTTTGGAGGAAAGGGCTCTCAATGACGCAGGAATACGTCACACGTCTTAGCTTCCGCATATACTCGTGATCCCCCCGAACTGGAGTGTGTGTCCCAAACACCCCTTGTGTAGAAGCCTTGTCCTGGGTGACTCCATTCAGGGACACCTATTTCTGGAGTCCTGTGTTAGAAGGAATATCCCTCTACGAACAAATACGGCCGTTACAGCACTGTCCGAGAAAAGACTGAGGGCTAGTCTGGGAACCCCAAGACCATGTACTGGGAAGTGTGCTGAGGCCCAAACAGATTACTCAGGGATGATGTTTTAGAGCCCAGCCCAGCCTTAGGTTAAGAGGCGTTGTTCTCCCCGTTTGTCTCACTCATGCTTCATTTTTTTGCACTCGAGGGCAGAGTTCTCAAAGTCATACCTGTGCCCCTCTCCCAGAGCCAGGAGGTGACCTGCTGACCCTTGATAATGAGCTTGACATGCAAACTGTGTGTGATCTTACTAAACACCTCAGGATCGTTTTCTGTAATCCTGGTTATTTCTGCTTAGTGTTGTAATGGGACACTCAGTGCTCTAATGGGACACTCAGTGGTCCTCTAATGGGACACTTAGTGCTCTAATGGGACACTCAGTGCTCTAATGGGATACTTATGTTTTAAAAGGACTTGGCGTTCACTGTGCTGGTGTGTTCAGTTCATCAAATGCATCAGCTCTTTGCTGGGGAGAAGTTGTTGGATGAATAAAACACAGACCTTGTCCTCAGGACACTTGTGATCTAGAGGCCACGTGTTTCCGAGAAGGAACTCCTTGTTTTGTTGAGGGCAGGGAGCTGCACGACTTGGAGAAGTAAGACACTCTCCGTGGGCCTGTTTTAGCGAGTGTTCAGACCAACATCCTTGCACTGGCCTGGCTACTCTGTTCCCTCCTGGGCAGCTCGGCAGGTCCAGGGGCAAATACCCAGCACTTGGTTCGTGGCTCGCTTACGGGCCATGCCACAGTGGCTGCTGACGAAGTGATTAGGTGCCTCTCTCTCGTGTGACTGAGTGTATCCTGGTGGCCGTGAGCACGTCTGCATCCGTCCCCCCACGCCCAGTGTTTTGTTCTGTGCTTTGTACCGAGCAGTGCGTGTGCCGTGCGCCACCACGGCCTGTTCTCTCAGGACTCACAGTTAGTGCCCGACCTCTCTTCCTTGCTTAACTTGCCAGCACTCATCACCATGGAACATGCCGTGAATGTCAGTTGTCACTGTGCTTTCAGTCTGTGTCCCACACTGGAACATCAGCCCCCCGAGCACAGAGGTGTTTGCCTCTTCCCTGGTGAAGGTTCCGCGCCTACATTGGGGCCTGATGTAGATGTAGCAGGTGCTCAAGAAACGTTTTTTGAATAATGAATGAGCAGTGAATGAATGAATGAGTGAATGAAGAATCTGTGTGAGCATCCTGCTGGGGTGACTGATGCGGTACCCTGTGCTTCTTTCTGAGAAGGAATCCAGGAGGTCCCTGTCGTGACATTCCCTGCTGGATCGGCTGATAACAGACCCCACGGCATTCCCGTGACCCCGTCTTAAATTCCCCCAAGCAAGTGGGAAAGGTCAGCGATCTTCTGCTTCCCACACCCAGTTATTAAAACTAACGGCCCGGTCCACACCTAACGCAGCCCCCTCATCCTGCCTGTATCCCAGACGCAACCCTGGTGAAGTTTCACCCAGACGTGCCCTGTGCGTAATGATCGTGGTGGCTCTCTTCATGCAGTGTTGACAGATTTACTCTTATTGCCCTAACGGCTCTCCAGATGTGGTGACACTGTAATTCTGGGGAGGCTCTGGCTGTGAGGGAAGTTCACAATGCTTGTTTTCATCACAAAGAATTAAGGGAGGCGATGGTGGGCATTAGTGGCAGAGCAGGGTCCCGTGTGTGACCACGGAATCAGGCCCTGTGGCCTCTATGGCAGCGGGCCACCCCGCCCTCCCCCTCGGCCCTGGGCCTCACCTCCCACTTGGGGTTTGTTGTGTCCGCCTCCCCCTGCAGCCCTGCCCCCTCCCTGCTGGCTTCCCTTCCCGAGAGCCATGCACGATGGAGAAAACAGAATCCATTATTATGACTGCACACACTGTGATTACTGTCAGAAATGCGTGCAGGTTTGGACAGGGAGAGTCACAGAGATGAACCCTGTTATTAGGGCAGGGCTTTCTCTTTAGTGTTCTATAATCATATTTTCATAGTATAAAATCATAGCATCTAAGATTCGGGGAACATGGTGATCATTGGGTTGCGTGGGGGACTGCCCGGTTATGTTACAAACAGGGCAAGACTTTTTCGTTCACGGGTTCTAAAGTTGTGGAGATCCTAAGTGGCACAAGGATGACAACAGTGACAAACAAGCCACTCGCCCCAGGGGGTAGCTGTTGTTAACAAGGAGGACAACTTTTGAAGGCTTAGCTGAGGCCAAGTTGATTAACTTGCTTTTGTCCTGGAGGGGAGATACAGGCTCAAGCTCTAATTTATTGAAAATTAATGAAAATAGATTTTGGTGGCCCTGCCTACCGAGCCAGCATGAAAAGAGGAACATGAGTATCTCGCAGGAGAACGCGTCCATCTTTGTCTAGCCCGAGGACTGTCACGTGCGGTCTGATGTACTGAGCTCTCCCTCGAACACATGCGTGGTTCTCTAGGCAGGTACCCACACCTGCTGTTACCTTGGCGAAGTGCTTTCTTTTGAAGAGCTTTCTTGGAGCAGTTTCGTTAACAAATTTAAATCAGGACATCCTCATTTTGGGAAGCTTTTGTTTCAAAAGCCTGACGTCTAAGCCAGTGCTTCCAGGCTCTCTGAATTGGGGTGTCATCATTTATAAAGTTCTTGTTCCCTGTTGTGAGGCTTTAATCTGGGGAGACAGCCTATGGCTGTAAGCAATGAAGCATCAGTAAAGAAACTGTTACTCCATTTTTAGTGAAAATACGCCCATTTTTTATCATCTTTACTGGGAACTCGATTCTCATGCGTGACCTTTAAATACACGTGTGCTTGTTTTTCTGTTGCATGGAAACCTCTCCTTCAGTTTATTGTTTGCATGAAACTGCGAGGCAGCTGGACACTTGGTGGTCATGGCACAGGTGGCACAGGGAGGCCCTACAGACGTTTCTCCAGGAAGGTGGCTCACAGATCAATTTTCTGCGTGGCAGTCAGGTCCCTGTACTTCAAATCAGTGGCCTTGGTTTTTTGGAAATTACCTCACAGAGGGGATTCCTCTTCCTGGTTACGAATCCTTAAAAATTCGTGTTGTTTCTGGAATCCCTTCGAATGGTGGTCTCCGCTATCTCTGGCGTGGAAGTCTGCTTTCTCCAGAACACACATTCTTAGGAACCTTGACAGGTCTGGGGTGCAGGAACCTCACAGCCCCTTCCAGGGCAAGGAAGAACCCCGATCTGCAGGAACAGCAAAAGTGCCTGCTTTTGGATTCTGTGCAGACACCCCAGGTTTCCCGTGCTGGGAGACAGGAGAGGACAGGTGCTCGGGCCTGACAGGTATCGATGGGAGTTCTGTCTTTACCATTTCTCACCAGCCATTTGACCTTGAAGAATGTCACGTAGCATGACCAAGCTTTGGTTTCCTCCTGGAGATGATTCCTACCTTGCCGTGGTGTTTTGAGGACTAAATAGGACCATGCCAAATAGCTGGCATATTGCAGGTGCTCAAAATAGATAAGTTTTGTAGGTGCTCTGCCCAGAGACTCATTTCCCAGGAGCTCCCCCCCAGATCCAATGGGAACTATAACACCAACCATTTCTGCACAGCTTAGCAGAAATTGCATGGGATTTAGGAACGCATTTGAAAACTAGAACTTGCATTTCATCTTTTCTTTTTTTTTCAAATCCCAATTCTGGGACAGAAATCCATAAATTCCATAAACGTCATGTCATGCCTTGAGGTGATCATTATATCTGCACATGGGCATCTGAACTGCTGAGTGGCTCGGTGGTGAGCTTTTATTCACCTACCAACTGCAGAGGCTGGGGAGGTATTTGAAATCTATTTCTGCGCAAGGCGATTATTTAAATTACAGCTTCGAGTATGTGCGATACCTACCTGAAGCCCAAAGCAAGAATTGGGAATGTGCTTTATATTCTTAGAAATATTATTTGCTTCATTTTTCACATTAAGGATGGAAAGGCTATTATTTTTCAAGAACTTAAAAATAGCATTTACAACGTTACATAAATACAGGCTACAGGGGAGACTCCCCATGGCCCTGCGCGTCGAATGAAGAAAACGCTGAAGAGAACACGGTGCGCACTCCCGTGTCCAAATCACGAGATAGGACAACTTCTACTTGGACTTCGGAAATTGAGTATTTTATCCCAAACATATAAAAATCATTTGTTCCAACAGAAAAAAACGAAGCAAACAAACAACGACAGCGGCCAACTCTAGCACGCATGGTAATGGGTGGAACAGATGTGTCAAGAGGAGACGAAAGATGCTAATGGTGGGGTCACGGCACACCATTAACGATGGCACTACAGAGGGTGGAGTTGCGTCACCCCCATAAAGTTCTGGGTGTGAAGGGAGTGACTGAAATTACGGCATTCTTAGACAGCTCTGGAAACGTGTCTGTACGGCAGCAAGGAGCCCTGGGTCCCTCCGCACATAGGTGGGCACTTGTAGCTCAGAGAGGCGAGGCAAGGAGGAGCGAGGTCTAACCCGGCTTCCTGGCCCCGTTTCCTGCCCGTGACACCGAGTAAGTGTGCCCTGTACATGTCTCTGAAAACGAGAACAAAGCCCAAAGTCACCATCCTGTAATCCTCAACCCCTCCTGCACTTGGAAACAAAGCAGCCTACAGAATAAAGCAAGAAAACACTCCGGAGGCATTCAGGCCTCCGTTTTGCTAACCGCCCTGCAGGTGGCTGTGGAAGGCTGCTTCCCGGCCACAAAGTAACTGGGAAGGGGGCAACGTTTACGGAGCGCAAACAGGGTGCTGGACTGGCAGCCCGTGTCCTGCTCTGGGGGACGCCCGGGAGTCGCAGACCAAGCAGCTGAGTTCAGAGACGTGAATAATCCCACCCGAGCCCAGTCAGGGGAGGGACGGGCAGGGCGAAGCTGCCACCGCAGGCCTGGCCGAGAGCCGAGCCCACTCGGTGCCCCGCCTGGCTCTCACTCCTGGGAAACGGAAACGCCAAGTGCGGGGGAGGCGACCTCAGCCACCGGCTGGAACGTTTTCAGATGTTTTGGGTTTCGCAACACATGTGCAGAGAGCCACCGAAACGGATTAGCGAGAACACTAGGAAACGAAGTGCTGACGTGCTGCTCCTGTTCTAAGAGGACTAGATGGGGCGGTGCGTGTGGCCGGGTTACGGCCTGTCACGTGTCCTCTCGCCGCCCACGCCGTCTCCGCGTGCCTGCGTTCCTGCGCGCATCGCGCCAGGCGCCCGGGGAGGTGGCGGGCCACCTTCCAGAGATGGTCCGCCAGCGTCCTCTGTAGAAGCACAGCGGCTGGTGAGAGCCAAATGGTGCCCGGCCCCCTGCTCACAGTCTGGCCCTTCCAGCTGACCAGGTGGAAGGCTCCAACCTCAATTAAGTGGGCAGGCTTGGCAGGAGTGACCCAATCGTCCTTCTGTGGCTTGGCCTGGCCATACTGGTGGGGGTGGGGGGGTCACCGACTGTGCCGAGCTTTCCCTGGGCTCTTGGAGGGACCCAGTCAGAACCTCAGGCCGAGACCTTGGCGATTCCTGTGTTTACGCCCCGGCTGACACACTGAAGCCCTTGTCCATGCTGGTTCCCTCTGCTCTGTGACTAAAACTGAACTGTCCCATGTGCTTCCTCCGTCATTGTGATACAGCATTTGTTCTGTTTGCGCACAGAGCAAGTTCTCGTCCCCAGACGGGTCCTTGTGCGGAGCAGCTGGTCCTGAGTGATGTGCCAGTATGAGGACCCGAGGTAAAGCGAGAACGTAATTTCTGTCCATCTTGCACAAGCAGCTGGGTGACAGCAAGTCACATCACACAGATATGTGCTGAGGTGACCCGTCTTACTGTTGGTGGGCGATGCAGACCCCTTCACATTATAATCAAACGCCGTCATGTGTGTATCACGCAGCCATGTGGGTACCGTGCAGCCATGTGTATACCGTGCAGCCATGTGGGTACCGTGCAGCCATGTGGGTACCGTGCAGCCATGTGTGTACCGTGCAGCCATGTGGGTACCGTGCAGCCACGTGGGTACCGTGCAGCTGAGTTGAACACATGGCACAAGTGGGCACACGTGCCTCCCAAGCAGAGCCCGAAGGCTGTGCAGCTGGTGAGATGAAGCGGAGGCAAGAACGGTGACCTGGGGACTCCTGGGAGGCAGGCTGCGTTCACCCGACGTCCGCCCCCTCCAGGCCTGGCACAGTGCCTGCCACTCACAGGACTCCTGGTAGAAGCTTCCCGAACACAGGAATGAATGAGGCACCTGTCAGTCTGGCAGTCATGCCCCTCGGATTGTCCAGCAGCCAGTCTGACTCAGGTTTCGGCTGTGGGAAGGTGGACCTTGTCGCCTGTTTTTGTAAATACAGCTTCATGGGGACACAGCTGTGCTGACCACGAGTGCCCTCATGACACAGCGGCTGAGCTGCATCATGCTAACAGACTGTGTGGGCCTCAAAGCCTACAATACCGTATTTCTCCGTGTATAAGATGACCCTTTCATCTAAAATTGTTAGACCAAACCCTGGGGGTCGTCTTACACATGGGAGTAACTGATTGGGTTAGGAAAGTAGGGTCGTCTTATACACGGAAAAATACGGCATTTACTCTCTGGCCATTTGCAGACAAAATGTGCCGCCAGCTACCTTATCGGAAACTGGCCCTGAGGTCTTCCAGCAAAGGTCGATCCTGCGAGCCTATCCCCCACCTCTAAGCACGTGGCTCTGGACGTAACCCCCACCCGCTCCGTGACTAGCGCAGACAGTAATGAGGGTTCCGCTCTGGGTTCCAGCTAGCTTGCCGTTGTTCCTGTCTCCTTGTCTTCAGAGTCCCTGGGCTGCCGCCCCCCAAGTCCCCAATCTCGGGGCGTTTGCGAGGCTCATCTTCCCTTTGTTTTGCTGGGTGCCCCACACTCAGGAGAACTGGCATCATGCCGTAGAGAAACACCCTTGGCCAGGGCAGATGAGCAGGAGCTGCGGGGCCTCTTGGGTTGGTTGGCAATCTAGGATTTTCTTTCTAATGATGGTCTCACATTTGCTCTGACTTGGTACAGCCACAACCCACCCCTACCCTCACCCCCCAGATTCATGACTTCCCTCTCTGCCCACTGGTCACGTTTGAGGGCCGGTGTGGCCTGGGTTCTGCAGCCCCCTGCCACCTGAACCTGCAGGGAGCACCTAGCACAGGCTGGGAGAGAGCAATGGTAGAAACTATGTCATTCACTCTGGGCAACGGCGGGCCTGGCCCTCATCTCTGACAGCTCGGTTGAGCTGCTCACGGTCTCTCTCCGGGTTTCCTCCGATGAGCAGAGTGCCGTTAGGCCATCAGCAGCCGGCGCCTCACACACCAAATACGTGGCATGCAGAGTCTGAGACATCATCAGCACGTGGCTCTGGACGTAACCCCCACCCACTCCATGACTAGCGCAGTTTCCCCACCAAGCTGTTTCCCCACCGAGGTGCCATGTCACCGTTGTTGGTGACTGTCCCACATGAGCACTGCAGGCCTGCGGCTGTGGGTCCCAGGCTCCCTGCCCAGTGTCCCATGGCCACTCTGGGGAATTACGGCGGTCACAAGAAGTGGTTGGGTTTTTAAACCTAATGCCCCGTTCGCCTGCTTCGCGGCCTTCGCTGACTACACGAGTGGCTTATTTTGGTAGCCTGTGTGACCCTGAACTTCCTGAGAAGAGACAAGAATAATACTGAGAGCTGTGAACTAAGCAGGAGAATTCTTGGCATTCATATGCGCACTGCATAAAGTGAGTGATTTTAGTGAATGGCCTGAATATTTTACCGGGGACTAAAAGGCATGGTTTTGAGTGCTTTTTCACATCTACCTACTTAGAGAACGCATCCTCCTGCAATGCTCCCAGTAGGATGTGTCTCTTACTCAGTGCCCGCTGTGCACCGGCTCCTGTCGGGGGCTGTGCAGACGTCACCTTTCAGCTGCTACCATCATTCGTTGACAGATGATGAAATTGAAGCTCACTGGGATGAAGTAGCTTGCCTGAGCTGAATTCTTTCTCTGCTGAGGCCTTTTGGAAATCTACATACGCAAATGAGATTACTGAGCCTCTTACCAAAAAATAATTCAGAAACTGGAAGTGGTTGTCGTTGGTGACGCAGAAACGCCTGTGCACACAGTAAGAGCAGCTACAAGGAGCTTGCCAAACAAACTCAGTCGTGGAAGAGTTACACACGGAGTACGCTTCGAGACTCGTAATCTGGCCCCCGGCTAGCAGCCAGGTTCCAAGACCTGGCCTTCCCTCGCCTTGCCTAACTGCACGGCCCCGCCAGGCCTGGCTCAAGCCTACAGTGCCATGTGCACTGGGACAGGATTTGTCATTTGGATTCAAGGTCATGGGCCCCACGATGCACGCAGCACGCCTGCCCTCTGTGGGACACAGGCAGTTTTATACAAAGTAGGCCCCCCGTACTCACCGCGGGGTGGGAGGTGGGGAGAGAAATGGATTTGACCTCACTTCTCAGCCTTCTCTACTCTTACTATAAACTGTAGAGTGTTTTCCAAGGAAAACTCCCTTGACATTTTAATCTCGTCGTGGAAGTCTCCATGTTACCTAAGGACCACACAATTGTCTAGAGCAAGCTTGTCCCACCCGCAGCCTGTGGCCCACATACGGCCCGGGACAGCTTTGAATGCGGCCCACTGCAAGTTCGAAACCTTCTTAAAACGTTACGAAATGACGCACGGACGTTTTAGCTCATCAGCTATCGCTGGTGTTTGTGTGTTTTCTGTGTGGCCCACAACAGTTCTTCTTCCAGTGTTGCCCAGGGAAGCCACAAGGTCGGACACCCCTGGTCTACATAAAGTGGGTTTTCCTAGTTTCTACTGTGACACGCAGTGCAAACACTCCTTTCTCAGCTCAGACTGGGTACCTGGGGCAAGTCCTGGGATGGTCCTGGAGCACAGCGTTTAGGGCCAGGTGGGAAGGAGCAGGGTTTTGTGAGCTGGCTGAGGTCGGCCTCAGGAGCCGCGTTCACGTCAGGAAAATCAGATGCCACGCCTCCTCTGGCGCAGAGCCAGCTGCTAGAGGGCCCTGCACACCTGTCCCTCCACCCCCCGCCCCTGACTGCAGGGCCCAGACAGCTGGCAGAGGGTCTTCTCCCCTATTCTGACTTAGGAAAGAGTGCTAGGAATTTGAGTTTTGGCCAAACGGATGACCCTGGGCATTGAGCAAGAGAGGTCACCTTCAAGACAGCCTTGGCATTTGAAACCCTTTGCTTCATGTCTCTGAGTCCAGAGGGCTCAGACAGGGAGGTGGAGAAGAAGGTCTTAGGGACCGATGGCGAGTCCACTGGGATAGGGACCTGCCTTGCCGCCGTGAGCCTGCCCCGTGCGGGCAGCAACTGAACTAGCGGTTGACGTGACAGCGAAGTCGGCCTGTGCCTTGGGCTGCAGTGCGTGGGCCTCAGCCAGGTGCTCTGCCTTGTTTGGGGGCCGCGGGCAATGATGGACATGTTTCCTGCCCTGCGCGGTGGCCAGTCACCTCATGAGGCTCTTGAATACCTGGAACGTTGCCAGCGTGACCAGAGAACTGAATTTTCCGTTGTAATTAGTCTGAGTGTGGATTTCAGTGGCCACCTATGGCTGGTGGCCACTGTATTGGACGGGCAGCTTGGGGCTTTCAGGGTTGGCACTGGATGGCAGCCTATCTGCTGAGGGTGGGGGAGGTGCACTCTTCACGCCAGACCCAGAAAGGGGGCTGCCATGTGTCCCCCAGCCCCCGACACTGCTGACCAGCAGGATCAGCACTCACAGCACCAGCAGACAGCTGTCCACCCAGCTGTCCCAGTACCAGGTTGAACACATGGGGGGATCACCCTGCATCATGCCCCCACGCGTCTCCCCCCTGACCCCGCAGGACAGGCTGTTAGCTCCAAATCACAGGTAAAGGAGTGAGGCGCAGAGAGGTGCCACCCGGGCCCACGTCCTCAGAGCCTGACTTCCCACCTAGACCTGCCTTGTGCATCTTGGAACCACCTGTCGACCAGTGCAGGCGCAGGGAACTCGGGGATCCCATTGAGAACAGACCCTGTGCTTGTGGGAAGGGCCTGCATACACAGGTGTTACAGCATGGCCCTCCTGTCATGGGGGCTCATGGGGTTCAGCCTTTGTGGTTGTTACCCCGGCACGAGCCCTTGTGAGCATGCAAACTGGCATATGCCCTTGGCTTTGTATAGTCTGGTAAGTCTTATGTCCCCACTGGTGATGCTGGCCCTCTACCCAAGTCAGTGATCAGGTGCCTGTGTGGGAAGGTGGTCTGCTGATCGACCCACGACCCTCACGGACCCACCTGAGTGTGTCGCTTTGGAATGCGCACCTTCTCAAGTCTCAATGACTGAAATGGGATGAACATGGAGATGGAAACCCGAGACCGAACAGGGC
The DNA here is from genome assembly GCA_004026885.1 of Lyroderma lyra. NCBI lineage: Eukaryota > Metazoa > Chordata > Mammalia > Chiroptera > Megadermatidae > Lyroderma > Lyroderma lyra. The sequence continues at coordinate 71,100 of PVJL010003285.1, forward strand.
TTTCGAAAACGGTCTGTGCTGTTAGGGTACGACTGGCTAGCAGCGCTTTTGGGTTCCTGTCAGGGCCGGCACACGGTGCTGTGTAAACAGGAGGTGGGGGTTATTGGGAACGAACTCCTTTTGCAGATGGGCCACCTTCACTAAGCTGGACAAGCCAGGAGTCAAGGGCAGAGCCTGCACCTGGCGCCCTGCCTGCAGCAAGGGCTTAAGCCCTGGCATTTAGAAGCTGTGCCCTCCCCAGTGTTGGCAGTACGCAAGCCCCGTGTAGCGCAGCCGCACAGTCCTCGCCAGGGCACTGAGCGTGGGAGGCCTGCTGCCCCGAGCATGCCTTTCGTGACTTCCTTCATGCCGGCTGCCAGCTCACTTCAGCAGGGCCCGGGGCTCACCCCATGGGACAACAGGGCACCGCCTGAGATGCCACCTCCAGAACATGGGGCTGGAGGGAATGCAGGTCAAGGTGGAATGGGAGAGGGAGGCCTGGCCATGTAGACAGAGGCCAGTAAGCCCTGGGCACCATTTGGGGAACACGGAACCAGAGCATGCTGGCTGTTTGGGTCAGCACAGCACTCTGCCCGCCTTCCTAGCTAAGGGGCTCCTACCTTTTTAGTCATTTGTTTTTAAATTTGCTGTTACTCAATGTCAAGTTCAGGAGATGGGAAACAAAGGTCGGCAGTCTGTTCTCAATGCTGGACAGCCTGGCTGTTAACCTGGGATCATCCCCTCTCCTGTCCAACTGGCCATGCAGGGCATGTGTGTCCGGGCGGAAGGCATCTGTCTCATCATCACACACACCCAGGGCTCATCACAGGATGGACTCTGGGGAGAAAAACAGGCTGCCTACTGGTGACAACTCGGGAACTCGGGACAGTCCTGAATGTCTGCATGTAAGCGAGTCAGTGCGTACCTTCCAAAATGCCATCTGAATTCTTTCCTTTCTCCCACACTGTGACGCCTAAGAGGCAGGTAGCCCCTTGAGTCGATTAGCTATTCTGGGCTGGCATACCTCTTCTACTGCCTCAGTATCATAAATCTCTGGCCCTCAGACATAACAAAGAAAGATCCATCAATTTGTTCAAAATGTAGGTATGGTTTGAATTCCAGGCCAGGCAGATGAGTGCCAACCAACAGGTAACTCCTGAAGGTGGGTATACGTGCAGCCCAGCAACAGAAAACCATCCGTGACCCCTTGGGCTTGCTGTGCTCAGACTATAGCCCATTCACAGAAATCCCATTACGGATTTGGGCTTTGGGGGGCTGCGGATGGATCCCTGGGTGATGAGCCTACAGAGCACATTAAGAAACGCACGTACTTACCCCTCCCGATGGGCCTCTCCCTTCTCCAGCTCCTGAATGACCCCCAGTAGCACTTTGATGGTTTCCTGGCTGGAACTGATCAAGCTCTCCATCACCTGCAGCTGTGCTTTCAGGCCGACCACTTCCGTATGAGGCACGATTTTTTGGCATTCTTCCCCCGCAGCGACCACTGCCGCGGCCTCCTGCCCGGGCGGGGCCCGCGTCTGCAGGGGCTGCTCACTACATTCCGGGGACAGGCACTGCGTCGCGGGTGCCTGGAGCCCGTTGAGATCCGCGGGGCAGAGGGACCACTCGCTGGCGCTGGCGGAGTCGGGCAGGGCCGGCCCGGCGCCCCTCGCACTGGGCGCGGGCGCGTAAACGGCGGCCAGCTCCGTTTTAAACAGCCGGCCTTGGGCGGAAGGGGCGGGTTCTTCTACGTCCGGGGTTGCCCCGTCCCGCTTGGCCCTCGTGCGCAGCTGGTCCTCGGGCTCCTGGGAGGGGGGCCGGGCGGGGTTCGGGGGCGGCGCGTCCCGGCAGCTGAGCAGGTCGGCGGTGCTGCTTGGCTGCGCGCAGTTGGCCCTGGGGGGCGAGGCCAGCGCGTTCCCGTGCGCGTCCGCGTGGAACACCAAGGCGGTCGTCTTGCGCACCCGGCCGGCGGCCCATGGCCGGGCCTCCTCCCTGGGGTCTTCCGCCCTCTTCTCTTTCGAATCCATGACAAACCCATTGTTCTGACTTCTGAAGGCGTCCACAGCGGGGAGGCTTTTGAGAGTCCCTTTTTTGCGGTCCAGGGGGAACGTCTGGTAGCACTTTTTAAGGTCCGGCGAGGTCTGCACGCCCGTGCTCCTGGTGACGTTGGGGATGGACCTCCGCGCGGGCACCGTCATGTACTTGCGGTACGCCGCTCGGTAGGACACGGGCTTGGCCTCCCGCCTCTCCGCCCCCTGGACCGCGGAGGGCGGCGTGTCCCTCTGGGCCTCACAGATGTCCTTGAACCGCACCTGCAAGGCCTTATTCCGCTTCCGGATCTGCCGGTTGGGATCCAGCGCGTATTTCATCTCCAGGGCCAGGCAGGCGACGGGCTCCACTTCCGTCTCCGACGTCGTGAGCCCGCCTTTGCCGGTGTCCTTGCTGACCATGATTCCTGCATTGGGAGACATGAACAGAGGCGTCAGTGCCACAGAGACGCAGACGCAGGCCCTGCAGCCCTGCAGCCCAGCGACCGGCTGCCCGCTCCCTAATTACTTTTAAACAGGTGGGGTCGGCCCTGCTCCCTGTGCAGGGAAAGCAGACAGGCGGAGAATTGCTGGCAGGCATGGCTTGAAATGCTTCACGGATATTAAAGCCTGCGTCCCGGTCCATGTGGGATACACTCGTTTTTCTTTTGATAGTGAAGCCTGTTTCCCCGTTAGACAAACCTGTTTTACTACATTCATCAAGAAAGCCAACGACGCAGCCTCCTCGGCTTTGCAAATTAGCGTTTCACACGCACGTCTCCGCCTCATGCGCAGATGGTTTTCCAAATGTGAGGTAGTTGGTTTGGGGTTTTTACTATTTTTTGAGGATGACGTGATCAATCTATTACTGGAATCCAAGAGAACTGCTGTTTTCTCTTAAAGACTTATTGGAGATTCCTGGGCCTGATCAGATAAGTGCGGGGAGCCCGCAGTCTAGGAACTGAAAGAAATCTATTTGTGCCACCGATCTGGACGGCATGGGGCAGTGGGCTGCACGACTTCATAGGGAAGTGGCAAAGGGCACATCCTGGAGACCCGGCTGGCTTCCGGTGGGTTGGCTCGGCCATAATACCGACCCGGGCTTTCCCGGGTCCACAAAGGCAATGTCCGCCCCTGTTCTCTGGGATTCTATTGAGAGTGGGATTTGAAAGCACTTATTTTGAAAAGAAATTATTCATTCTGGAATCCAGTTTTGTGTTTTGATCACACCCTCTGAAAAGGAAAACAATGCTGGTTGTTTCAGTATTTTAATCCTGAAAGAAAATAAAATCACAAGGCTTTATGTGAATCATGCAAATTGATCTTGGGCTCAATTATTAAATGCAACTCAAAAGATGCAGGTGGCCAATGACTCCTCTCAGGGACCCCAGTGGGATAAGTGCCTTTACAGTATTAGGCTGATTCACAGCTGTTTAGTGTACACGGAAGAACTTTCTTGAGGGTTCAACTTAAAACGAGAAATATACAGGGTCTGGCAGAAGTAATGCCCTTTTACACGTCTTACAGTATAAACGGCTGTGTTGGCTTAGTAACCTGAGTCACCTTGTGTTCCAGGTTTTATGAGCATGTGTTTGTAAAAAATGAGGGCGTTATTTGTGCCGGGTCCTATACTTTAATACATAGTTTGGGAGTTAGCGTTCACTTCCCGTACCCGCCTTGCGTTTCAGAAAAAAAACAGAGGGGAGGAATCTGGGGTGTGCAGGGCCCTGGCACCAGGGCGAGGTGGCCAGAGAGACAAAGTCAGTGACCTGAGCAAGGCTCAGGCCTCAATGCCCAGCCCCGCTGACAGGCTGTCAGGCTGTGCTGGAGGAGCCCGAGAACCCAGCGCAAGGACCCCCTAGAGCATCTCTCCAGAAATGCCCTGGGGACAGTGACTCGTGTGGCTGCCACTTCAGGAGTTGGTGGGTGTGTGGGCCGCCTGGCACTCTGCCGGTACATGATGACTCTACCCAAGACCTACAGCAAGTAAGCCAGACAGGCAGGAGCAGGGTCCTGATTTCCTGACCCCTTAGTCGTCCGTGCTGTTTCTTGTGGCCCCCGGTGTCCACCGAACAGAGAGGTGGACACCCCCACATTCTCAGCTCTTACCAAGTTGGGACTGCATGCGCATGGCAGTTCAGTGAAGGGTGAGAGGGGTGAAGCCCAGAGCCCCAGTGTAAGCATGCCCAATGGAACTGCCCTCCCTGCATCCGGGGACTTTCTCATGTTGACCCCCACATGGAGCTGGGAATTTGTGTGACGTCACTAGTGTCACTCAATGAAAGCCATGGAGAAAATCCAAGCACTTCCTCAGTTATGTCACAATCAACGGACTGGTCATCACGTTAGAGGACATCAGAATCATCAGTGCCCTGTGAGGTTTAGATTAAGCCAGGTCTCTCAGCCTGGCACTCCTGGCATGTTAGGCTGGGTGATTCTTTGTCTTGGGGGCTCTCCTGGGCAGTAGCAGTGTCCTGACTTCTATCCAACTAGATATCGGTAGGCCCCCAACCCTGTGTGACAGTTAGAAGTGTCTCCAGATGCTGCCAAATGACCTAGGGGCGCATAGCTGCCCCTGGCTGAGAGTCACTGCATTAGACTTTTCACCCTTGGGTGGCTAGAGTGTGATCTGAAAGGTAAGTCTAGGGAGGGAGCAACGTGAAAGACCAGGGACAGATGGCAGCATCCCACCTCCCAGGGGGACAGTGCATCTGGGAAGTGCCTGGTCTGAAAGTGCCATCAAGAGAAGCCCCAGCTCCATGCTGAGCCCCCTGTAAGGCAAGGCATTGCCCCACTGATGCATCTGCGTGTCCTCCAACGAAGGAACGAATCGGGAGCCGTCGCACCGGGGGTAGCCTGCAGAAGACAGCGGACGAGAGGGTATCTGGAGACTTTTGTGTCTCCAGCCATGGGGCTGTGTCGGAGAGAAGGGAAAGGACGGGCATAGCCCAGGGCCGCGGGGATAGCCTGGCTCCCTTTGGGGAGGACCAGGTCGTGGGCAGAGGATGAGACGGCAGGCCTGCTGGGAGCTGATGCCCCATGTCTTTTGGAGACACTTATCCCCGTAGGTTAGAAAGGTGCTCACCAAAGGGCCCTGCGTGCGGGGAGAGGACGGGGGCCATGGGGGCATAGTAAGAAAATGAAATCTTAACCCTCCCTCTCATCTCGTATTCATTCTGGAACTGCCTTTGTTGTCAGGTGCGTCAGAATGCATTGTGCCGTCATTCTGCAGAAGGCCTTCAGACTAGGGGAAATTTGAAAGGGAGAGCATTTTTACAAAAAGCAATTTACTAGTAATTTTTCAGCCTTTTCCCTGCCACTACTGAAAAATGTGTGTCTGAATAAGTTTGTCCTGCCATGCTATTCATCATCAGGAACTGCACCGAAATAATTTTCGTACATCTGTCTGCTGGTTTGGAAAGATATTCTGAGTCTGGGACCCAACCAACAAACTAATAAAACAAATAAGAAAAATTAATTGCTAGTGGCAAAATCATAATAATGAAAAAGAAAAAAACTCCTAAGTTCTCTGTTTTACAGGGCGTTGCTAAGTATATAAAATCATTGCCTTGTGAGCAAAAAATGAGGATAATAAACAGGAATTTTGATCAGTTCAGTTTGTTGGTGCTGAATCTTTTTTGCGGTGAAGATTCAGTTGTCCTAGTAACTGAGTCATCCTAACTGCAGTAACAGGGGACCCGCCAAGGAGTTTTTGTAGTTGACTTATTTTGGCTTCAGATGAAGCTGAGTTCCTTTTGATGGCTAGATGGCATGTTTCTGCAGCATGAGAACAGAACTTTCCTGGACAATAAGGATTATTTTCCCACTAAGGTGGCCACATCTTTCCCATTAAGCAAATGGTTTCATCATAAAAGACAATTGGGCGTTCTGTAGAGGAGAGTCCACGAGGCAAGTGGAACCTTCTAGCTCATGCATCATCCATCTCTTCATGCATTCGTTCACCAAATGACTGTGCACGCATCCCAGTGTGACACCAGCATTCAGTCCCCAAATGGCAGCATCTTCTATGCGCCCACTTTCATTTTCCCCTTGACCCCCCAAATCACCCCATAGTAGAGGCTCTGTTGGTACCCTCATGGTGTAGACATGTAGAGGCTGTGGCATGAGAGGTTTTCTTTTCCTCACTCAGCACCCTACAGCTGGCAGGCTGCGCCCATATTCCTCCAAATCCCACACATTAGACCACTGCCCTGCCCGGGCAAACAGCTGTCACCTGAAGTGACCTGTGCGTGACAAGCTTCCAAAAAGCATCAAACAGCTGGCCCTCATCTGAGCACTTTCCCTGGCCTGTGGCCACAAACTATCTGGGAGCAGGTTACCCAGAGCACCTGCAGGTGGGTCCCAGGGACACAGCTGGCCCCAGGCACAGGCTCAGGGAGGCTGCCCTGACTGCTCGATGACATGTGGAGCCAACATGGCCTTTGCTGGGATGGCCTGCCTGGCTGGGTCTCCCCAGACGACCGCGGACTCTGGTTCTCAGAGTCAGTCCCTGGGCTCTAAAGCAGTGAGAGCTCATGAAGTTTATTTGTCCTAAGAAAACTGTGCTTTGGGGTTCCCTGGGCTGTGCTCTTGTGAGGTGACAATGGTGCTCCATGGCCGTGCCCATCTGGCTCCGTGAGAGCTAGGTGACATGGAATGGCTTGGAATGTAAGTATCTTAATTACTCTCAAATTTCATAATCAAATGTGAGCTGTATGTATGTGCACCCTGTACTTATAGGGTAGTGATGGAGAGCCACCACTGCCTGCGGCTTTAAATCAATGGCTCCTGTGAGTATAAACGTGTTCATTCCAGCTTAAAGGCGTGAAACATGGAAGCACCCACCCACCTCACAGTAGGTAACTGGTTAGGAACCTGTGGTCTGCAGGCCTTGAGTGTGGCTATGACGATGAGAATGCTGAAGGTTATTTGGTGTCACATTTCTGAAACCATGGTGGGTGAGAGAGCAGTCTCCCGAATTGTACCCGGACAGCGCGCAAAAATGGTCCTCCCTGGGGTACTAACAGAGGGCACTTTGGGGGAGTTATTTTCCCTTGTTTTCCAATGTCTACGGGAACGGTGGTGCCGTGCTGTAATATTGTTGCCAACTACAAAAACACACGCAACGTCAGCCCACACCTTAGACCAGACGACAGGATCCGGCCTCCGGAAGCACGGACACTCGGACTGGAAGAAGAACAACTCAGAAATGATTAGATTTGGGCACATGCAGTCTCCCCAAGGTCATCTCTTCTTGTTTTGAGGAAGCTTTGATAAAGAAATGAATTCTGAAGCATCGATGGCGTTCATGTGTATGTATGCGTGCATAGGTAAACATGGGCACACATGCGTGCGTCTACAGACGTGTACGGACACGTCGGGAGAGCAAGACAGTGTTTAGTCGAAGAAGTATCAGTACACGAGCAGACTCCCTGCTGCGGCGGGGTCTGCCGTGTGTTTTAGTGAGAAACACAATGGGTTCGAACTGTCACCTGCGTTTGTAGTCTGAAGCAGAGGTGGTGGGATGTTGGCCGCTGACGAGAGAACTTGGCCTGTTTCCCTGACTGAGAGGTCTGCAGTCAGGCCCTGTGCTGTGACACATGTGGCAGGATGCAGCTGACAACAGTGGGGGCTGGAGAGGGGGGTGGCCTTGCCAATACCTCCCCGCGTCCCATCAGTCAGCGGGCACAGCAGAAGAGCTGGGCCAGCAGTCCGCTGAGCCTGCATGGGGACCGTGTGGGGTTATTGGTTTTGCTAGTGGCTTTCCCACTGTTGAGACACCTTGGAGTCGGAGATGCTGGCTGGAATTCAGGATTAATTGGGTCAGCACTTTATTCCATATGCTGAGGGAATGCCTGGCCGTTCGGCTACTCAGAACGGGGGCGTGGAGAAAGGGCCTGTCCGTTCCTGACCACACAGCTCTCCGGAGGGGAAGGTGGGCAGGCGGACGCGCACCATTCCCAGAACCGATTCCTGTGACAGTCCCGTCCCGCAGGCCGCAACGGGCCCTTCCCAGATGGAACTCCTCCTGGCCTCAGGGCAGTGCTAACTGCTTATGGATTTTGGACTGTGTCTTAGATTCATTACCCTGCTTCATCTTCTTTCATAGGCTGGAATGCTATTTTTCCAGACGTTTGTGCTCTTCTTCAGAGGTCACTGATTAAGAGGACTGACATGGAGGCCACCGCCCCTCTGAGGTTACGATGCGGGGTCGGGGGGGGGGGAGGCGCTGCAGCACGTGGAAGCACATGTGCGTGGGTCATGCCCCGTCCCTGAGCTGTGGGCTGCCCTGTAAGGGGGTGGCCTCCGTCGTGGGGATCTGGTGACCATCCAGCAGGAAGCGGGCAAGGGGCGTGCATGGCGTTTCAGCGCAGTTACTGGGGCAGAAGGAAACCCATCCCGGGTTGGGCCTTCGTTCATTCGTATCTGAGACTTCAGAAAACACATTTAAGCCAACAGAAAACCCATCGTCAGGTACCTCAGCCATGTCACAGCAGCTCACCCAAGCATGCTCCTAGTGAATGGGAGTGGAGTCGGCTGGCCAGACGTCCCGTCGCAAATGCGGCAGGACACAGTGGTCAGCCGCGGCTCACCGGCTAACTGCAGGGTGTCGGTCGGCTCAGTAGGCGTGTAACCGGGCGGTGCCATCGTTTTCTGTGCATTTACAACGGGGCGTCTGGTCAGCCTAGAACGGAGGAAGCGAACCGTCCGTTGTATCCACGGTGCGTGGGGTTTGGCGGTGGGGTTTGAGGTCCGGAAAAGGACCAGGCTGCCCTCCTCCTGTATGTTTCCCTGTTTACTTTTAGTCTTTTGATTTTTCGACTTATACAGATGTTAACCTTTGCTCATTTTCTGTCCAAATGGAATCTAAATTAGTAGGCATGAATTAGCAAAATTTTATGATACCGGCAAAAATCAACTGGGAAAAAAATGCCTCCTGCAAATGAGAGGCTGCAGCAGTGTTAAACATTAACTTTATATGCCAGCAATTAGGTTCGCTCACGAATAATGTCCGAAAAGAGGTCAGGAAAACAGGTTCCCACAACTCACCCAAATCGTACCTTAAGGTTAATAAAATAGGGGCTCTGCGCCCCGTTGGCGTGACAGTTACAGAAAACGTCAGGGGAGTTGTGAGCCTCGCTCCCGAGAGCCTTGGATTGTTTCAGCAAACGTCCCACCTGCTCGATTTCCTGGGCGGTTCCAGGTAATTAAGCAACAATCAGCGGCTGGTTGGGCCCTCAGAGGTTGGAGTTGGCCTGTTGCCGGAGAGGTGGCCGCCTTCCCTAGGCCTTCTGGGAGCCGCACCCCAGAAGACACGTGTACCTCCCAAAACAGGCTGCGGGAGCGTTTTGCCTTTTCGGTGCACTATGACGAATCCATGTGTTTTTTTACTAAATGGCATGTTTTGACTCATGATACAGCAGAAACTAAAATTAGAACATTGATTTTTCTAAGAAACAACTATGTCAAAAGAGTAAGTTTCCCCTGCTCCTCCTTCTCGTCGAAGCTCAGGACCCCCCCCCCCCCCCATTGGGACAGCCCGGGCAGGAGTTGTGCTGGGAGGGGCCCGTCCGTACCGCTGTGATCAGGGTGGCCACGTGCGTGCCGGTCTGCTACCATCCACACAGACCCCTGTGCTTTTCACCGGAGTGTGTCTCCTCCATCTAGTCAGGCTGTAGGCTTTGCAGGGTCTGGGTTTACTGCAGAGGTGGCAAGCCAGGAAGGACGGTGGCAGCTTCTACTTATAAGCAGACAACCTAACCAGAGGGAACCACTGTCCTGAGGGGCCCAGGTACACAGTTCTTGCCAAAGGCCACAGGCAGACTTAGAATGTGTGGTCATCAGCCACGGTCAAGTGTGGAGAGGCTATCTGGGATTGAATTCTTGAGACTAACCTGAGTCTTGGGCTAAATCTGAATCAGGGATGGTTTAACCCAGTGCCCACATCACACCTCTCCACGGATACCCACGAGAGTCCCAGTTTGGTAGCACTCCAAAAAGCAACTCTTTTTTTTTTTTTTTTTTTTTAATGAGATCTTCTACAATCTTTCTCACCCTGCTTATCTCTCCCGATTTCTTACGGTTCTTGAGAAACCGTCTGTCAGCTGAAGTTCAGCCAGTTCCCCCACGGTCTCTAGGACACACCACGGTCACAGCCCGCTCTGTGCCTGCACTGCCAGGGCTTCACATTCCAGGGCTGCCCGCGCCGTCCTCTACCATGGGCAGCTCCTGTTGGATGGCTCAGCTCCAGCCCTGCCTTCTCCAGGGACTCCTGGCCTCATCGCCACTGTCGCTGAGTCACTGAATAGCGCCTGCATGTCTGGGGTGATCCAGGCGTCAACCAGGTGCTGGGTACCCAGGAAAACGAGGCACAGTCCTTGGCGTGTGTAGCTCAGCCGGAGAAGGCCATGCCCACTGTGCCCAGGACCATCAGGGAGGTAGGAGAAAGGAAGTGCTCCCCGGGGTGAGGACAGCCTCCCCGTATCAGAGCAGGCCTACTGCGTGCGTCGCTTCTCCGTGATGTGTGCCAGCTCTCTCTCCTAACAGAAATGTGCGTGTTTGAGGACTGGGTCCCTAAGCACCTCCTCCCTCTCCTGAGCTCAGCCCGTCTTCCACACTTGCTGATTCCTTGAAGACTATGACGATACCCATGCAGAACCCTCCGGGGGGCCTCCCGCGTGACCTCTTAGGGCAGCTCGGAGCGGGTGTCCCACATCATTGGCTTCCGCGGGCTCTCTGTGCATTTGCTGGATGCAGGCGGAATGTGGCTCCTGGGCAGGAACTCACTGGACGCGCGGGAGGGAAAGGGAGCGCTCCATCAGCTGAGTCACACCGCGTCCAGAGACCCTGGCGCAGCCGTCTTGAGTTTGGCGGGCCGGCGGTATTCACACTGGTTCTGAGTGCCGAGGGACGAGGGAGAGATGGCTCCCACACGCTCCAGACGAGCAGGCCGTGCAGAAGTGGGGTGCGTTCGTAGTCACGACAGACACGGGGGCCCATCTCACGTGTTCGTTGTAGTAAGCCTGAGTTGGTGGCGGGCCCCAGCAGGCCTCTTTGTATATTGTCCAGCTCTCCCCTTGGGCGTGGGGTGTCGCTGTGACAAAGTCCTTAATTCAGAACTCAGTCACGTGGACTCGCGTGGACACTGTAGTGTGGGGTCCTGGCTACTCTCAGCCTTCCTATCGGACTTCGGGTTTTGGTGTCAAGAGGGCAGCACTGGCCTTCAGGGAAAATCCAGAGGGCCGGGGGTGCCTTTGAGTCCGGTGGCCTCAGAGCAGAGTGTGTTGCAGGAAATAAATAACATCCTGTTTGTTTTTTTGTACTCTGAACTGAGAACGGAGAATATAAAATTCTACTCAATAAAATCAATGCTTAGAAATATAATCGTACACGACTGTGTGTGTGTTAAGGAGGGAATGGGGGCCTAGGTAGAGAGGGACAGAGGGAGGGCCTTGCAGGTGACAGCCACACGGGCAGACAGACAGGCACCGAGGACAGGGGGCCGAGCTCTGGATTCAGCGCGTCCTGCCTGCTCCGGGCACTTCTCACCCTGACGACGGGGCCACGATGGTCAGCTTTCCAGCTGCTCGTCCGGGGGCTCCTCCCGTCCCCCGCAAAACGCAAGTCAGGGCCGCGCCGGCCCCCGAGGCGGGCGTCACACCGATTTGCGTGGCCTCGAACGGACGATCCTGCTGCGAGTTCCTATTTCCGGGTTCCACTCTCCCGTTTCGTGTCCCCGGCACGTCCTCTCACTTCACAGGGACTGTGTGGAAGGGGGAGAGGGGACAGTGAGGGGCAGCCGCGTGGCTCCGGACGGGACGTTAGCCGCGCAGCTGCTGGGGCGGGGCGCCCAAGGCCGGCCGGAAGGGAAGCACGGTCACTCCGCGCGGACGCTCCGTAGGTGGCCGTCGTCCTGACCGAATGGAACCCGGCCCGCGTTTGGCGTGTTTTCTCAGAAAGCGCGTTTCGGTGCTCAGGAGACGGGAACCCCAGGGGACTCCGCACAAGCACACTGGTCCGCACCCGGGTCCCGCCCAGCCCGGGGGACGAAGACGGGCCGCAGACGCATTTCAGGAGCGCCTCCAGGATAAAGAACCGCGGTCCACATCGTCTCGTCCTTTATGCCCGTCCCGCCCTCCTCTGTTTTCTGCGGCGCAGGGAAGTGGGGAGCCATGCACTGAGGGATGAGTGGGGGGGCCCTGGGAGTGAGGAGTGCCAGCCCCTTCTGTTTTTTCTAGAAGGAACCTGGGACCCAGCCTGATGTTGGGGACATCAGCAGCAGAGCCCAGGTCGCTTCAGTGACCGGGCTTGGCCTCCTCGTGTACCCGCCATGGCGGGGTGGAATTCGCCTTCCACCAAGGGGGACACTTAGGGAGCCATCATTGTCATGGTTTCAAATAGGCATCTTTTGCAATGTGGACTGATTATCAAATGGCAGATTATCACCTGTCACCTGCCAGTTCCACAGCAGGAATCGGCACATTCACACCTTGGTGCTTTGGATGTTTCTCGCTGGGAGATCGCTCTTCCTAGGAATGCCGTGGCCGGGGCAGCTCTCCTCAGCCGTGGGCCTGGGGTTGGAGGTGACTCCTTAGCGCCTGCCGTCCCCACGAATGCCTCACTTTGGGATTTCACATGGACCATTTTGTAAATCGCTGAGGGGGGACCGAGGTCATCCATTTAGCACGCTCATATCCGACAGTCTTTTCTTGACATGGTCATTCCTGGCCCGTCGTGTCACCTGATTCTTAAGAACTGGGGTGCAGAGGCCACCTGCCCGATACTGAGTTCTGGCCCCTCCGTGGATTTGTTCAGGATCCCAAGCAAGTTCTGTACGCCGGGAGAGGAAGGGCTACAATGAGAGCTAACGTGTCCGGAGAGCTCGCCACGGGTTAGTCCCATGCTGCCCTTTACACATGTCCTAATGCTGTTCTCCAAACACCTTCTGAAGGAGAAGCAGTTCTTACAAAGGTGGGGAAACTGAGTCACTGACAGGTGAGTCAGTGCCCAGGGTCACACAGACCATAACTGGCAGAACCAGGGGTTCGAACACGGACAGTGTCACCTCGACACTGCCCTCACCCCTGCGATCTGTGCTGAGGGCTCAGGCGGTCGGTGCCTAGGACGCCCTCAGCATGTGGTCCCTGAGCCGCCGCTGCTGATGAAGTGGATGATGACAAGGACAACGTGCTTAGGAACGTGATGTGCACACGGACGGCACTGGCTATGGTACCTGAGAGAAACGTGTTTCAGAGCCATCTGGAAGGTCTCGACCTTGAATGGCTGATTACAAAGCTGCCCTGGGTTTTTCCTTTAAGGCTGGGCACGCCGGTGGTCATGTGCATGGACTCTAGCTGTAGAGTTAGAAACGACGCTTCCACGGAGAACTGGAATCACCACGGGGCATGAACGGACAGCCGGGCGCCCTGGGTCCCGACCGCCCCTTCTCTGCCACCCCTCTGCCGTGGACCCCACCCCGCGGAGGAGTGGGGCTGCCCTGAGCTCCTCCGGTGCAGGACGAGTCGGCGACATTTTCCTAGATGCACGTGCTCGACTCCCTCAGCCCAACCCTGCGTATGTTTGCCACCAAACCTGACAAGCGCAGTGGGTAAAGCAGCCATCTACTTGGAGGGGAGCCGATGGTACAGAAGGCGACAAAACGTGCAGAGCGAGAACCAGGCAAGTTAAACATGGGTGGCAGCGACTTCCAGGAGGCTGGCGTGCTGGCCGCTGCTGTTACAACCACGTAACCGAGCAGAGCCGCCGTCGGGGGGCTCCTCGGCGGCCCGAGAAGGCAAGTGAAACAGGATGTGGAAGTGAGAAACTTCTGCGTCAGCATTTCTTTCATTTCGAAGCCTCCACACGTGCACGTGGCACGGACTCTTCTTGGGATTGGTTCCTGGTTGCACTGCTCCGAGCTTCGCAAGTCTCAAGTGCAGGAGCTAAAGGAGACCCGTCCTTTGTGCCGTGTGAGTTCAACATGGAAAAGGAGGGGGGACAGCAGGTCTTCTAGCTACCACTCTGCTGCTGATACAAAAAAGAAAGAAAGAAAATCATAAATTGATGGGTCTGGCCCAAAGATCCATGGGCTTGATGTCGTGCTGTCGACCTGAGACGTGAGGTCAAGGCCGGGGGACAGATGCCTTCTGGCTGTCTTGGCTGACCCCGGGAGCTCCCCGGCGTGTTGGTGAGGCTCTAGTGCAGACTCCTTCCCCCGGGACGTCCGCGCTCGGGGCGCGAGGACACGTCACCCGTCTCACTGAGGCACGACGGAGCTGCGCGCCGCTTCCTCTAATGCTTGGTCCGTAGACTCAAACACATTCTGTCCTTAAAATTTCAGCTGCTCCCCGAGTGAATTTTTAACCAAAGGAAACTGTCAGCTGCGTTCGGTGGTAGGAAAGCCCTAATCTTTGGCACTTTTTATTTTTTTCTCTAAACACTGAGTGGCCGGGTGTCGGGAGCATCCATCTCCAGGAGCAGCCTTTGGTTTTACCCCCTGCCCGTGATAGTTCCTTTTCATTTCTACCGGAAAAAACGCACAACTTGACGTGGAAGAGGAAAACGATAGTTGAAGCTGGATTCCCGGAATGTATAGCAAAACCACTGACTAGGTTTATTGTTCATAGCCTCATTAAATACTTAGTAAGAATCTGTTATTATACTATTCTCAGCTCTTTAATAATTTCTTTGTGTTGCGAATCCTTTGGTCCCTTTCTCCCCTCTTTGGAAGTATTTTTCATGCAGATGTTAAGAAGTTAGAGATGGTGAAAAACATATTTTTTAAAATAATGTGTCCAGTTAAAAACTCTTAATTCAGATCCTAAGGGGAATCATGTCCTTTCGCGGAAACCCAGGGGTTCCCTGACTTCGCTGTTTCCATTGATGTCGCCCACCGTGACATCCTTGCATCATCTCTAATTCCTTCTCCATGCTGCCATGTCACAAAGATTTGCCACCCAGGATGTTTGTCTCAAAGCTGCCGCCTTAGGCCCATCCCTAGTGCCACGGGTCCCTCTCAGTACGAGTTAATTCTCACCTGTCACACCCTGTCAGCTGGTGTCCAGTTCCTCTGCCCCGGCTTATCTCCAGCTATCAAGTATCTTCCAGCAGACCGTGTTGCTCTGAAAGCATTCCACACTGACCCACTGCCAGTGACAGGAGCCCTTCCTGTCCTGCCGATGCCTTCTCAAGCTGGCTTTCTGTCCTCGTACCCAAACCCTTGCCCAATGTCACTTCCCCTCCTTTCCACGCTAGCCTTTTGCTCTGAGCACCTGACGACTGGGCTGACGCCCAGGAGCCCCGTCTTGACCTTCATGTCGGCCAGAGCATCCCTCTCTCCTGGGAGCCTCCAGAGCATGCTCCTTCTGCTCACCTGGTTCTCCCTCGCACCGCCCCTCGCCCTTCTGGACTTGAGCTTCGTGAGGACCTCTCACTCCGTTTTGCAACACCTCACGCACGGCGTGGCCACCGCGGCCACTGCTCAGTGCGTTTCCACACACAGCAGTCCCTCTGGACACGCCACCTGCACATCGGCCTGCCTTCCCTGTGCCCGCCCTCTTCCAGATCCCAGGTGTCAGAGTCCCACCACGCTCCCAAGGGTGCTCAAACAGCTTGCTGCAGAAAAATAAAGCAGGCTTCGGGAAGCACGACGCAGATCGTGTGAGGTGTTCGGAATCTAACCACGAGGGACATACGGAAAAGCATCAGGTCACTGACAAGCGCAGGTTGCTTCCCAGGGGGCCACCCGTGTGGAGGGACCCACGTCGCCCGTGAAATGACCCAAAACACACAGACTGGGCGGTTCCACGAAGATGGGCGGTGACCACGGGGTTTGTCCACGGGGCTCCTCAATGGAGCAGCTGAAATGAGGCCCTCAGACGGTCAGTCTCCCCGCCCCCCGCTTTTGCTCGGGCATGTGGAGGAGGAGAGCGAGCGGCTTTCATTGGCGAGGCTGCTCGTGGCGGGATAGCCTTTCCGGCCGCCCCTGGTCACCTCCTCAGGCCCTGGGCTGCAGTTCGCTGCACTTCATTTTGTGCCCAGGGCTAGATTATGAAGGACTGAATTGGAATGTTCTGCAATCATTGCAACACAAACTTCGGCCAGCATTTTGCCTGCTGCTAAGATGTTTTAAGTTTCCTCACCTGTGACGGCTGTAGCCGTGTAACTCAGGTGAGCGTACGGTGCACAAATAGGGGCTTCCCTGCGGTCTTTCCTTGCTCAGACTTCCTAACAGCAAGATGGTGTGGTGAAGGAGCATGTCTGGGGGTGCACAACACCTGGAATAATCAGTCCCGTGCTCTGCAAAAGCACGGCATTCACAAATAACGGCTTAGAGAGAGTTCTCTGCAAATCCCTCTGCAAGAGGGTATTAGCCAAAGGTTTATAATTTAGAAGCAGGATTCCTTCTTGTGCCTGATATCTGCTTTTCTGTCTTCAAGTTAATTTGCTCTCGGTCCCAATTAGAGCTGGGAATATGCACATGGCAGCAAGACACAGAGCTCTCAGGTGAGCGTGTTGTGTTTTTACTCAGATCAGCGCCGTGTCACTCGGTAATATCTGTGTGAGCCTCCAAGTCCCGCACCTCATTCATTCACTGTCTGAATGACGTCTGAAGTGCCTATGACTCAAACTCGTGCTGAATGTCCTCATGGCTTGTGGTCGAAGAGCCTTGGAAAGAATTTATAGCAGAAATTGAATTTGGAACCAGGAAATGTCTCTGAATTTATGGGTTTTCTTCATCTGAGAGGTAAGCGTCTTGGTTGCTTGGAGACACCCTAGCCTCCGTGGATCTGAAGCAGATACATTACCATCTCTGGCCCGAAGGATCCAACTTCTACTTTGTATGACTTACAATTCACCATACCATGGCATCTAAACGACTTGTGTATATGACTCCCGGCAGGGTCCCCACAACATGGCACCAAATCTCTATTCTCTCCTTAATACATGAGAAAAATACACTTTAAAAAGGCACAGTATTTTGCTACATTTGTGTTATTACAGGTTAGCTCAGATGTTGGGTAAAGACTTATCCGAATGTTTGTCTACACATTTCACGGTAATGTGTTGTCATGTAATATCAATCATATTAAATTTTGCTTTAAAATATCGAAGTCATTCCAAAATGTTATGAAATATTAAAATCAAATATGTGAGGAGACTAAGAATGACCTGCCTCATAAATTATGTCAGCTGATGCCAGGGCTCGGTGGAACCCTGGTGGGGTGGTGGGGTGTGTGTGGGGGGGCTGCGCTTTGTGAAGGAACTGTTTAAGGCATGGGTGCTGTTACCTGCGGAGATAATGACGGCACGTTCTCCAGATGACAGTGGTTGCCTCAAAGATACCGGATTTGCGTGGCTACCCTAGCTTTTGGGGGGGCACTGCCATGCACCTGCTGAGCTGCCTCCTGGGCTGGCCCAGAATGTTAGGGTAAAAGGTTCCTGGTGACCCTGTCACCTCCCTCCTGAATCACTGTCTGGCCACAGGATTTCTTTATCGTTCTCCCCTGAGACACAGCCTGTCATCTGCTTCTCACACGAGAGGGTTCAGCAGTTGTCTGTCCAAATGAGACAGCCCCGCGTGAGGGCGGGCAGGAGAGCACCCACGTCTGGCTAAGCGCACGCCTGTCCGCCCAGCCGCCCCGCCGTGACCGGCTGCTAGTCCTGCGCACCCTTCTCCTCGCCTCCCTGCCTATTTCCACGTACGGACGTCCTCCTGGTAGCCGGGTGCCTTTCGCGCGCGAGTCTTTATTTACTTATTTCTCTTAATTTATGTTCTCCTCCGGAGGGAGGAACGAAGGACCACACTTCCCTCTCCTGGCCTGGGGTGAACAATGGCGTTAGAGGGGCGCCCCCACAGCGTACAGACTAAGTCAGAGCGCAGCCAGCCTGCCACAGGACTTTTCGGGAGCTCCTGGTGCAAACACGCAGCTGCAGCTCCTGCCTAGCAGCCGGCCTGTTTCCTAGCCAGCTCCTCAGCAGGATCGTGGGCCTGATTTAAGTGGAGGCTCCGAGTCCTAATCACAACCATGAAAAATGGAGTCCTGGCAACCGTCGTAAGTTTAAAGGCACACTTTGCTTTTCAAGGGCATCCTGGCCTTAAGCAGAGGTCTTCTATTTAGCTAAGAAAATGAAACAGAATCATTCTATCTTTAAGGAAATGATGAATTTAGTGAAGACAAGCTCAAACTCTCTGTAGCTAACATAATTTATGCAAAATCATGCAATTAGTGATAGCTGTGCTAGACATTTTTCCTGCAAATGCGCCTCTAATAAAACCATCATGAGGAGCAGTGCCATCTAATGTAAGTAGTAAATGTGGATAGTAAATTATTAATATCTGGTGAGGCATGCATTTCTCCTTTGAGCTACTCGTGCACGCTTGCTAATCATTCTTGCAAAAAAAAATGGCAAAGATAAATATGAACTTTTCTTTGAAAAGTAACATTCAACAGGATATGAATGTAATAAATGGCACCATGTGAACAGTAAAACCCTGCACTTTCCACCCCCGCAAAGTGAAATGGTGGTTACTTTCGGCCGGATCTGTAGCGTAAGGTTAAAGCATGTCGCTGTGTGCTGCTCCCTGGGAATGGCCCAGGTCAGGCCATCGGGTGCTGATTTTTCATCAGGTCCCCAGCTCTGTAACCTTGACAGCCCCCCACTGGCAAACTGAAAAGGTAACCCCAAGCAAATCCTTGTCCAGGAGAAAAGCTGCAGGCGCCCTGACCTCACCCTCTGCCAGCCTGCGCTGAAGGCTCGTGAAATGGTCGCGTGGGTTCCTGGCCAAGGCAGGGGAGCCCCAAGTTCCTGCCCACTGTGGCCAGTTCACCTCAGGCTGCTTCCGCAGAATTTCAGTGCCTAAGCAGACAAGGTCAAATTAAACTGCTTCACTGGCGCTCCTGGCTCAGGGGCCCGCTCTGGCTGCCAGCCCCCAGGCACAGACCTGCAGCAGGAGAGGGGTCAGGGCGGGAGCCCCGCTCTGTAGAGGAGCCAGAGGCGCCCATTTTCTGTCCCCTATTTATTCCAGAGGCGCCTCTCCTCCCCCACCGCTGGCATCCCCTTCTTGCCAGCCTCCTCTCCCTGTGGCATATTTCTGGGGAGTAGAATGCTGAGGTCACAGGGACGGGCTCGCTATCTGAGCAATGGAGACGCCGGCCAGGAGCCCCGAGCATGAACCAGCAAGACGCAGGCTCTCGCTCTTGACTTGGGGCTCCAGGCGCTGCCCGGGCCCCGGGTCTACCCCGAGGGCGCCCTCCTCCCGCCTGCAAGCCAGCTCGCTCGGTCTGCAGCGTTGGTCGCCTTCCCACACCTGTCCCGATGTGACTCCGGATGGCAGGCGCCGACCCCCGCCCGCAGCCCCGGGAAGGTGCCAAGCCCAGCGAGCCCTGGCGCCACGGCAGGAGACAGGCATTTCACGTGGGCACCTGCCTTCGCTCCTGCTCGCGCCTCTCCTTGGCGGCGGTGCCAGGGCCCCTCTGCTCGGACTTCCCCACTCGAAGTTGATCAGCCCTACTTGCCAGTTCGCTTTAGTTTGGAAAATACTTAAAAACCTGGAAACGTTCGGGGACACGGCCGCCCCGGATCCCTCCGGTTCTGCCCGCCCAGGGCTGTCGGGCACTCACGAGGCTGTGGCGTTTGTCTAGAACCGACATCGCAGCCATGCAGCCTCGCTCCTCGCTGGCTGTCGCCAAAGTTGCCGGACGCCCCTCGGCGACCCTGCCTCGCCAGATGCAGTTGCATAACCTCGTCCCCCGCCCCTGCTGGCGCCCGCGTGGTCCGATCCCAACTGCAACGGCAGGTCCTAGCCCCGGGAGCCGCCGAGTCCCCCGCGAAGCCCGCTCGGGGGCAAGTGCGAGCGCCCCAGCCGGGGTCGGCGCCCCAGCCGGGGTCGGCGCCCGTCCGGCCAGTGCTCTGCCCGCGGCCAAGTGCAGCGGGAGGAGGGCGCGCGGGGCTGCGCTTACCTTCCGCTGCTTACAGATAAGTCGAGGTCGGTGCAGCGCCCGGCTCGGGCATGTCTCGCCGCGGACCTGGGCAAGCCTGGCGCGGCACGGAGCACTCCGGGCAGGGCATCCGTGGTGAGGCTCGCCGGGCTCGCGCAGGGGAAGGCTCCCTCCGCCGCCGCCGGCCCGGTTCGCCCGGCCCGCCGGCCCCCGCGCCGCAGCTCGCGTCCCTCCGGCCCGGCTCAGCGAAGCGCTCGGGGAGGCAGCGGCTCGGCCGGCGCCGGGGACACCCGCGCGCTCGCTTGCTGGCGGCGCGGCGGAGCCAGCCACAGCCACCCGGCTTCGTGCTCCTCCGATGTCCTCATTTACTGCAATTGTCTTCGGCGAGATCTCGGAGCCGGGCCGGGAGGCGGAGGCGGCGCGGGGGAGGGAGCGGGAGGGAAGTCCTTGCAGCCGCTCCCGGGACCCAGCGACTCCGCGCAGCCGGGCGGCCAGAGGAGAGGGCACCGGAGCCGCGCGCCTGCCTGCGCGCCCGGCTGGCACCGAGGCGGGCGGAGCCCGGGGCCGGCGGGGGTGGCGCGGGGGCCGGGCCGGCCGCGTGCGTAGGGTGGGGGATCCGGAGGGAGTGGGGGAGCCCCCGCCCACCGACGCCGGAGCCCAGAGCTGGAGGAGGCGGTGGCAGGAGCCGCCGGCGGCTGCCGCCTGCGCGCAGGGCTCCACCGCGGCGCGTCCGCTGGGTCTTTGGGCTGCAGGCGGCGCTGCGCCGCCCGGGAACTTGTTGAGTCCACCCTGGAGCCGCCACTGGAGCAGCTGGAGAGTGGGGGACCCAGCGTTTTTCCTCGGGAGGAGTCGCTGGGGACCCCGTGAAATGCCTGTGTGCTGGGCCAAGTGGCCCAGCCCAGAGCGGCTTTGAAATCCAGGAGCTGCGGAGGGGGCTTAGGCGCCTGCCCCCTCACCTGAGAGTTGCTGTAGAGACCAGGGTCGAGGGCCGGTTTCCGTGCTGAGTCCGACCCAGGGCCAGCCCCCGTCAGTGGGGGGCGACGCTCGGGCTAGCTGCTAGTGGCCTGAGGACTTAAGTGGTAGCGCCCACCGCGTCTGTCGCCTGCTGACACCAGAGAGGGTGCCGCTGCTTCTAACTAAGACGCCCCCTCCCACCGCCCAGCACACACTGCCCACCTGCGTCACAAGGCTCATGCTGCATCTGTTTCAAGGCAAAGTGAAGCTCACTTGGGGAGAAAGATCTGGGGTGCATGAGGAGCTACACCCCCTGTGCCCCCCCACCCCCAGATCCACCGGTGCGTAGGTCTTCTGAGCTCCAAGCAGCTGGCCCAGGGACATCTCTTGTTCCTGGCAGGCCCTGGTGGTGGTAAGTCTCATGGCTTCCCAAATCTCCCAGGCTTGGTGCTTGAAGTTCATTCCCTTGGACATACTTGAATGTAGTGGCCACAGTCGTTAGTCTGAATATTTCCCAAGAAAGGACAGAGAAATGGTAGCACCAAGGGCAGTGATGGGCCTTTGAGGAAAGAATTGGGAGGACAAGTGGGAACGTCCTATCACTCCCCCACCTCTTCAGACATGGCTGCTGTGGGCACCCCTCTGCCTGGATGTCGCCTCCCCAGCCCCACCCTGTGCCTGGGACCAGTCAGTGCACCCTTCTTGTTTTGATCTGACCTCAGCCTAACGCTGGGCTTTCTGTGGGTCTGTTCTCTCTAAATGGCTTTACCTGAAGTACTTTAATTGTCTATATGTGGGTGCTTTGGGTGATGTGTCCAAATATTCTAGGAAATAAAAAGCACCCTAAAGTCTCCTTCCCTCTCCTACCTCTCAGCGCCCTCTGGGATGCAGCTCTACACTCCTTGGGTCCCCAGATATGCCCACCTGGTTCTGCTTATTATCCCATCCTGACCCCCCTCCCCAGGCTGATTTCCAGCCTAGCCACCTCTCTGGCTAGCTGAGGGTGCTGGGGGGTGTTGGCCCGAGAGATAGACTTCCATTAGTTAGAATTTTAGGTGATGCGCGCGCAGCCTGGACTACTACAACCCGCTGTGCTGTCTGGAAGGGAACTGATGTTGGGGATGGAGGACTTGGGGACATGTAATGCCAGGTGGGAGGGGTCATCCTCATGGATCCTTCCTGCAGCATCTCTCTGGGGATGTGCTGTCATCAGTGTGGGCTCAGTGATTCTCCCAGTGGTCTGGGGAACTTTCCATAAATCCTGCTTTATTGCTAATGCATAAAATTGAAACCTGCCTTCCGTCTCTTAAGCGTGTCACTGCACATGAAGCTGCCAGGAAACACTGAAATTGTGCTGGTGGTATGAAGGCTAAAACGTTCGGCGCGCTGAGAGAGAACAGATAAACACACAGGCATGCAGGACGGCGCAGAGCCACAGGTGGCAGTGTAAGCTGGTGAGAAAATGGCTCCAGGGACAATGGGTTTGAGAGCCACATGATGTATCATTCTAGGAAGAAAATGAAAACCGTCATCGGCGAGTCAGGAAACCCCACTTAACACAGAGATTGCACCCCTTCGTGTCATCAAGACTCCTTTTGGTTATGCAATTACCTGGTAGACGTACAGTTTTTTCCGAGTCTGTTAAAATAATGGGTACCCCCCGCCTTTTGAAGTGAGAAAGCATTTGTCTCTTGTATTATCTAATTGCAAGTCTGCAACTTTGCAGACGTAAATACTGATAAATACTGATGAAGACTCATTTGACCATACCTTTGGCGGTGGAGATCTGTGCCCCATAGGTGGGGTTGGTGGGTCATTGTGCTCTAATCGTTAAGGCAAGCACCGAGCTGGGGGCTGGCGTGGGAGATTGGGGAACCACCATCATGCTACCCACAGACCGCCTCCCCCACCCCCAGTGCATTGTTTTTCCCGGGTGGGACACGTGCATGTTTTTAGGGTCTAGAGTGAATCATTATGTTCCGTTTCCAGAAAAAGAGTTACAGTGGGTAGACAGTAAATTCATTTTAGGAATCAATTAGGTAAAAATTGGTTTCTTACATCTTGCTACAAGGTTTTGCTGGAAAAGATGGATTCACAAAGGGAAAAAAATAGCTATTTTTAACGTGGGATTTCCTGAAAGCAGAAGCACCTAAAGAATAACAACACAGAAGTGTTCAAGACAGATGACTAAGAAAATCTCCGAGTCACTCTTCCCCGCCGTCTCCTGGGGCGTGTGTAGGTGTCGTGCAGGGATCTGCTCTGTTTCCAGCCCTGCGGTCAGGTCTCCGTTTCCACGTTCGAGCAGACAAGACTACACAAGTCAAAGCTGGATGAGAACATTCGTCACAGTTTTGTCCTTCTGAGTTTCCAACTGGAAATGACCCAAACGCATGGAGAAAAATGGGTGCTTTGTGCGCCCGGTGGAGTACGACACAGCAGGGCAAAGGGCGAACTGCAGGTGCATTCGGCAACGTGACTGATGTTTGCAAATATCAGGCAGCCGAAGCCGGAGGACACAGAGTATTTGTCACAAGATTCCACGTAAGTGAAGTCGCGGAGTGTGGAAATGTCATCAGTGGTGGCACATGACTGAAGGGCACAGGCCCGCAGGCCCTTCTGCGCTGTTCGCTGCGTGTTCTGTCCCCAGAGCCAGGTGGTTTGTGGACTTGTGTACCTGTGGAAAGCTGCATCGTGGTGCCTCCCTTCTGTCTGGGCGTCATCGTCATTGCTGTGTGTTTGCGGTCTCTCTGCAGTAAGTGATCCCTTCAAATGACCGAGCGTATCAGCCAGTGACATGACGCTGAACCGGCTGATGCCACTTTCTCTCCAAAGCCCCACACTAAGAGAAAACGAGGGGACTGCATGTTGGGGCACCGCCGAGGGCCGCCTGCCTGGCTCCTGGATGGAACTGTGCTGGAGTTCACTTCGGAGGTGACTTTCCTACCTCGTCCCTTAGCATTCTAAAGTGACGGCCAGTGAGCCAGACTGCACCCTCCCGTCGGACGCTGTGCCAGCAGGTGAGCTGTCCTGCGCGCCTGCAAGAGGGCAGGTGGCTCGGGGGGCCTCAACCTGTAGAGCAGGGATCAGGAACCTCAGTGCTCAGGGGGCTCCAGCCAGACCCCATCCTCTGCCGGGACTCCAGTGACGAGCCCTCTGAGTCACTCCCTGTGTCGGACTCCGCGCCAGCACTGACTTCCTGGGCGTGGGCGTCTCCCTCACAGGGGCCCCTGCCCGTGGTTCTTCTGTCGTCCTGGCAGCACGCTGTGTCCTGTCCTGCTGGGATCGGAGCTGTTTCTGCAGGGCTGGTCGGGCCGGGGTCTCTCCCCAGCCCCAGGGCGGTTCCCCCCACAATGCGTGACTAGAGATGCTTGATTGGCCTCGGTGACAGGGCCATTTGGACAACCCAAACGTCACGCAGACTACTTGGAATCCTCGTTTTCCTATCGTGCCTCCCTGTGGATTTCATTTATCTGTAGGAAATGGGACGGTTTTGCTTGTACAGAGAAGAACGTCGGCCCCAGGTTTCCTTTCCACCTCGTACGACACAGGCCGTGATGTGACAGAAAGACCGGGGGGCGGGCGTGCTCCCCTGCCCTCCCCCCAGCCCCTCGCGGGCAGGGCTCTGCGCACACCGCAAGGTGTCCCCTCCCGAGGGCGTGACTGGCTCACGTGGGCAGTCCCAGCAGTGTGGTCCGTGGGGCTCCTCATCATCCACGTCTAATCTAGTGGGGAGCGAACCCCTTCTGGACGAGGGGACGGCCGAGGGGCTTCCCCTGATCCCTGCTGGGGAGGCCGGCCTTCTCTCCGAGCTGCCAAGCTCAACGCCTCATAAAACCAGTGACGTGCCCAGGCCCAAGGCTGATGCCTTTGACCAGAATTAGGTCAAGATGCGATAAAAATGGCTCAGATTTCAGAGTCTGCAAATTCTCCTCGCTGGTGTCACCCGTTGGTGGCCCTCCCTGCGCTGTGCGCCCCGCTGCACATGAGGCCCGAGTGCTGGGGGTCTCTGGGAAGGTGTTTCCTTGCTTGGCCTCCGTTCTCACCTTAGGTTCCACAGACATGGGGGAGGGGAGGAGGGGGGAAGAAAACGGAACCCCCCCCCCACTCCACCCTTTTCCTTCCCCAAACGCCGTGTGACAGTCATGACGGCCCACTTTGTTGTGTGCCTACAGACTGCCAGGTGCCTTTGGTCCTCACAGGACAACTGTGACGTCAGCACAGCCGTACTCGTCACAGATGAAGAACAGGAAGTTCCAGTGATCTCTCCAAGGTCACACGGCTAGGAAGTGATGGAGTCGCATCAAATCCAGTGCTGCTGGCTGTCACCACGCAACGCTGCCCGGCTCAGGCTCACGACGCTGATGCGGCTGTGAGCTTTGCTCAAGAACACACGCTGTGATCTGGTGCTGCTCTCAGTGACCACGCACCACCCAGACACTGCAGCCCTATGTGACGAGTGACATGAACCTGTGGGACCCTCTCCTGGTACTTCCCTGGCCCCAGCCCACCTCCAGACTCTGGTGGCATCAGCTTGGCTGTCACAGGGGACAGGTTCTGCCTGAACTGCTGCCTGCTGATGGCAGTTCTCACCGAGCGGATGGTACCGGCAGGCCGACTGAACAGCCCCTTTGAACAGCCATCCTTTACCTCATCACTGGGTCCGTTGTACTTTGAAGTAACACGGCCACTGGAACAGCAATCTGCCGTCATCGTGTCGATTCGGATAGCGCCTTAGGCCTCTCCGGTGTAACTTCAGTGCTATTTCCGCGCGTGCTCCTCACTGAATACCAGCTGCTACAGTAATCCACCACGTTACAGTCCACGTGTACCACGGGCCACCGTTGCAGATTCTTCCGGGGCTGGTGTACTGGCACTGTGTCACCATGGTCTTCTGATTGTCCTCAACAACTCAGTGGTGCCCTCCCCACCGGGCTTTGGGGGTATTAGGTTGGTGTAAATGCAATTGCGGTTTTTGCATTGTTAAAATTTGCCGTTTGGTATTGGAAGGCATTCTTAAATAAACGTGGTTACGTTATACATCGTTGTCATGCGCATTTCTCGCTTCGTAGTTTTTTGCTAATGACATATTACATGCTGTTTGTTTTATATGTATTTTAGACTATGGAAATGATGTCAGACAAAAAGCAAATTCGAGCGATTTTTCTTATTCTAGTTCCAAATGGGTCACAAAGTAGCGGTGACAAGTCGCAGCCTCAACAATGCACATGGCCCAGGACCTGCTAACCAACGTGCAGTGCAGTGGTGCTTCAGGGAGTCTTGCCGAGGAGACGAGAGCCTTGAGGATTGTACTGGCCTGCCATTGAACTTGACAACGACCAACTGAGAGCAGTCATCGAAGCTGATCCTCCTACAACCACACGAGAAGTTCCCGAAGAACTCACCGTGGCCCATTCTGTGGTCATTGGGCATTTGAAGCAAATCGGGAAGGTGAGAAAGCTCGATGCGTGGGTGCCTCATGAGCTGACCAGAAATTTTTAAAAAATCATCATTTTGAAGTGTCGTCTTCTCTTACTCTATGCAACAATGAGCCATTTCTTGATCAGATTGTGACGTGTGACGAAAAGTGGATTTTATTTGACAATTGGCGACGACCACCTCAGTGGTTGGATCGTGAAGAAGCTCCAAAGCACTTCCCAAAGCCAAGCTTGCACCAGAAAAAGGTCATGGCCACTGTTGGTGGTCTGATCCGCTACAGCTTTCCGTTTTTTGTTTTGCTTTTTTTTTGGGTGGTTCCCTGGCTGGGAATCGAGCTCAGGCCGCAGCGTTGAGCGCGCCGAAGCCTAAGCCACCGCACCACCAGGGCACCCCCTCGCTGCAGCTTTCTGAATCCCAGTGAGACCATCACACCTGCGGAGTACGCTCAGCAAATCCGTGAGACGCACTGAGACCTGCAACGCCCGCATTCGGCCCCGGTCAACACAGAGCGCCCAATTCTTCCCGCGACGGTGCCCGACCGCACGTCGCACGCTCAGGGCTTCAAAAGTTGAACGAATTTGACTACGAAGTTTTGCCTCATCCGCCAAAGTCACCTGACCTCTCGCCAACTGACGTCATTTCTTCAAGCATCTTGATAACATTTTGTGGGGAAAACACTTCCACAACCAGCAGGATGCAGAAAATTCCACGAGTTTGTCGCATCCCAAAGCATGGGTTTTTATGCTACAGAAAGAAACAAACTTATTTCTCATGGGTAAAAATGTGTTGATTGTCATGGTTCCTGTTTTGATTAATAAAGATGTATTTAAATAATGATTTAAAATTCACGGACCGAACCCGCAATTACTTCTGCACCAACCTAGTAGTGGCTCAGTAGCCTGGATCATAGGTCGCCAGCGACTATACCTTGAAAAGCAAGCGTTTTGTTTTTAAATGCCAAATTCCACAGGGAAGAGTACAAGAGTTTTTTTAAAAATCTCTACTTGTGTCTGATGACCTCTAAGGTCACACACAGATTTTCAGGTCCACGTTTTCCATAAACTTTGTTTCCGCAAACAAATTAGAGAATTAAGCAGGCTGCTACCCGAATGCCGTCGCGCTGCAGGCTGCCGGGCTTCCGCCCCCACTTTGCCTCATGCGTGCTGGGGCGCACTCTGGAGGCATGCCCACCCATCCGCACCGTGAGCACTGCCGTCGGTGCCCCCTGTGGGGCCTCACCTGTCAGTGTGCGTGCTCCTCTAACTCGTGTGCAGGTAATCAACAGAAGCGTAGCTTAACGCTCTCTTACACAATTTTAATTTCTTCCCGGAATCAAAGAGAAGCAAGACAGTTGGAGTTCAGATGTTGCTTAGTGTCCTTAATTCTTTCAGAAAGGCCTTTTTAACACCGTGCAGCGCCCATAAGTTCAAATTCATTATCCCAGGATGTGGTTTTCATCCACGGGAGGGAGGCAGGTCACATGAAGCCTTCTCTCAGTTGTGTTCATTGTTTGACTATTTCAGTGGATTCAAGGAAGAAACTTGAAAATCAGTGTGTGTGTTTAAATTGAGGTGTAAATTTGGAAATTGAGTCACCCAAATGATGAAATCGCTTTCTTAGAGAAATGCTTTTCGCTGTAACGTTTCCAGGAAATCTTAATTCCTTTCATGTGTGTCCTCAACACAAACCCCAAACATTGCTCTCAGAACTGGTTAAATATTGAAAATCTTCACCCAGGGTTGCTCAGGGAGGGGCTGTGGTCACTGGGCCCGACGTGCAGCATGTCCCCCTGACACGCGATTTGTCCCTCCTGGCCCAGACCGCCGTTCCGATCTCTCTGTCCGTTTGCATGTGGATCGCTGTACTGCACGTGATCTGCGCCCGCCGGGGTGGAGTTGCCCTTTATTAGACGGTCTCAGGCTTTGATCGTTTTGCCCTGAAGTTCTAGTAGAAGATGCAATTTATTGGTGATTTATTTTGTTCACTGAATCCAAGTATGAAAATGAAGAAATTCCTTTTAATGGTACTTTCCCCCCTTCCCAGCAGAGTAAATATCATGTCACATGAAACGGCTGATGACACCTCCGAGTCCCTTAAAATAATGCTTATGACTCATTCACACGATGAAAATAATAAGGCAGCAACCTCGTCACCTGCAGGTTCACGTTGGTGGCTCTTTCCCTTTTGGTCCTGGGTGTTAATGGACACGGTCACCTTGAGTGCATTCTGTGCTTCTGTCGCCGGCCAGATGAGGAGGTGGAGTCCTGGCTGTCTCGTTCCGGGTCCCAGTCTCGGCCCTGCGAATGGCAGGTTGAGGCCCCACTGCTGTGGGCAAATTGTGTGAATTCCTTTTGATACTGTAGACGCCCTCTCATAAGAAAGAGGGTCACCGGGGTCATAGGCAGCCCCTCGAGGTTCCATAGGTAAACCGAGGCAGGTGGCCACAGGGTAGTACGTGTGGCTTTCTGGAGGGATGTGTTCCTTAGGCAGGTGGGGGGTGCTTTGTTGAGTTCTTGCTTTCTCCGTGGAAGTGTGTGCTTTGTTAGTACTTAAAGGGCGTTTAACAACACGGCTGGAGTGAAATCAGCTTTAGAGGGACGCACGTGACAAGTGTTGAAACGCGGCTGATGTTGGCCGTGAAATTTAAATCAGCTCTACGAAAGCAGGAATGATATCTGTGTAGCATGTAAAATGCAAAGACCTCCTGTAGTAGACGTCCCTATTCTTTATTTCTTGACAAGCATGCATAAGCTCTCCATTTGAATACCAAGCAGAATCAATACCTTAAGAGTTATTCATCCATGGGTGTAACTCCCTTTAAGCAAACTCCTTCTGTGAAAGTGTAACTTAGCAACCAGCAGACGGACAGGTGTCGCGTTACCAAATGCTCATTTTGATTAAGGCTGCCTTGACGTGACCTGTCTGTCCTGCTCCGAGAGGGATCCGGGCTGTCAGAGTGGCTTACTGCGTGACTTTACAGCGTAGCCTGCCGCGAACTCGTGCGTGCACGTGTGAGGACACGTGTGAGCTGGCAGGTGCCGAAGTTGGTTGTGGTCGATTCCTGCACAGGTCCCCTGAGTAAGATGCTCTGGACGTGATGGGGGCCGTCAGGGCAGAACTCTGGTGCCCTAAGTTCCTGAGGTGGCATTGCCTCCGTAGAAACCAGGGCTGAGAAAAATAAGGAGGCGGCCCTGTCGCCCCGAGGGCCAGGCGCTGTGGTGGGCGCGTCACCCACTTTTCTCGTGTTCTCGTCCTGTCAGTGGGGCTACGAGGCGCTAACGTGTGGAGCGGTAGCGCGGTGCCCACCCGGCGGGGCTGGCTGTGGGGCGTGGTGGCAGACCCCTTGCCTGTCCGCTTTTCACAGTGTCAGCAAACTGGAACTGACTCATGAGCCCCTCATAGTGCTTCCCCAAGTCTTGTCCGATTTGACTCGCTTTATTCAACTATAAATGGACTTACTGGCTTGTTCAATATTTTATTGAAAAGGTATGCTAATTTCTTCTGGATCAATGACAAGTCGGCATCTCAGGTCGTACTCTCCATAGAGGGCAGGCACGCTTGGGGTGCAGTCTCTTCTCCGCCGACTGTTTCGTGGGAGGATAGAAGAGCCTCCTGCCCTTCTCCTCGGGTCTTACCTGCGTGACTCGGTTTAGGCCCATCAGTTCTGTGCGGCTCATGGTTCTAGTGCTTTGGAAGAACCAGCCCCTCAGTTGTCTGCAAGCTCGGTGGCTCGAGGTACTCTTATCAGCACCATTTGCCAGATGGGGCAAGAGGCACAGAGAGGTCCACAAATGACCAAGTCGGGGATCTTACACAGAAACTGCTGCTGAGAAGCTGGGGCGATGAGGTATCAACTGCAGAAACATCCCGTAATTCAACTCTCTGTGAGGCACGATCCGGATCTGCTTCGGCCTGGTTTGTTTTTAACTTGCACCTGCATGAACTGCCAACACTTTGGGAAGACCTGGAACCCCTCCTGTTCCTGTTTCCCCAGGAAAACAGAACGTCATTCATCCTTGTCCACGTGGAGAACAGGGACGATGACGACGTTTTGGGACTGCCTTCACCGGCAGTATAGGCCTTGCTGTCTAATTGGTGATGGGAAGAATGGTTTATGGCAGGGCCTGCAAGCTTTAAGGGCTACGTAGGAAATATTTTAGGCTTTGCAAGTCATACGGTCTCTGACCCGAACGTTCATCTCTGCTGTCGAAGCAGGAAAGCGGCCGTAGACAACACGTGAACAAACGCGCGTGGCTGGGTCCCAGAAAACCTTCATTTGTAAAGCCAGCAGGTGGGCCCCGACTTCTCCCACAGGCTGTCATTTGCTGACCCCTGGCGCATAGCTGAAGTTGTTCTGAGGAATTCTGATGCCATAGGTGGGCCCAGATTTTAAGGCTGACTTAATAAAGCGTTTGACTCGTCACAATACACGGTGTTTTCCGTTTTTTGCTTCTCACGTCCACGGGACGCTAGGTAAACCTGCCTCCTCGGAGACTGAGCAGAATCAGGTCAGGATGTCCTCTCGGGATTGCTTCCGGTGAGGGAGGTGGTGGTGGAGCTGCTCGTCCGTTAGTGTTCGAGTAACGAACAGTAATTCCATGCCTCAGCTTTCACGTTCCTGAGAAAAAGGAAACAACACACAAAACCCACACGCAGACAAGTGCCACTGGGAGTGGCAGCGCCGCTGTGGCCGTGCACCGGGACAGTTGTGCTTTGCTGGTTCTGGGGATGCTCTAGTCCTTGGAGCTGCAAGGCAGGACCCTCCTCCGAGGGAAAGCCCCCCGCTTCCGCACGCCCCCCCAGAGAACGCCGCGCACGTCAGGAGGAGGTCGTGCTGGACACTTAACGCGGGGTTTCAGCTCTGGCTGATTTATTTGCTTCACGAAACCAAATGAAATATCTTCGCCGCAGCCTTTTAGTACTGGGGCTATTACCGTGACTGATGCAATATATTTTTTTGTGATGACAGTTTCCAAAAAATTGAGATGAATAGTTAAGTTTCTGCAATTGTTCTTCGTACCCGTGTGAGAAGTGATTAAGTATTAGCTTCCCATGGATTTTTCTGTATTTCCACTAAAGAAAGGATCCATCATCCCTCAAACGTCTTTCTTTATGAGATATGTTTAGTTATTCAGATTCGAATATATCAGTGACCGAAGACTTCGTGACCGCGTGTCATTTTATTAAATGCCCAAAAGGTGTGTGACCCAGTGACCGTCGAATTCAGTAAACTTCGTTGTGTGTTGTTTTAATTTTTGTATAATAATAGTACTGACTTTAAAATGTGTCAGTGCCCTGTCTGCTGTGAGTCCTTGGCCCATTCCTCGAGGACACTTCCCATAGCGGCGATGGTGTTGGGAGTTCCTTTACTGCTTGGCGCGAGGCCCTGCACCGCACTGTCACTCGTGGGGCGGCAGGTCACGTGCTCTCGCTGCGGTGCTGGCCCTGGCGTTCGCGGTCCCAGAGCCGCGTGCCCCACACACATCTGCCTCGCGCGTGGGACCGAAGGAAGCCGGTCGGGCCTTGTCTCCTCCCCGCACAGCTCCGGGAAGCGCTGAAACGCCCGCGCCTGTCCCGCGGCCGTTCTCTGGTCTCACGCTTCGCTCCTCAGCCGACGGCAGCGGCAGCTGGGAGAGCCCGTTTGCGTCTCTACACGGAGGCTTCACGGGATGAGGCAGCATTTAAGTCGTAGGCGTTAGAAGGAGGCTGGACGTGCCTTTGCAGTTTAAGAAGGAAAGCTCAGACAGAGGGGTGAGTGTGTGGGGGAGGCGGGGGCTCGATCTGGACTTCCATAAAAGCAAGCAGAGTCCAAGGGCATTCTGTGCGGGAAGAGCTCATTCAGACGTCTGAAGGCGCAAGTGCAAGTTGAAGGTTCCCGGAGAGCAGAGCTTGGGTGCCCTGCAGCACGGGGCCTCCAGCTCCCTGGCGGTTTCCTGACCGCCGGACACGCAGATGAGGGTCCCACTCGTGCCTGCGGTCGGAACTTTCCAGACGGTGCGTGCGGCCGGGCCCAGGAGGGGCGCGCTCACAGGGAGCCCTGGATCCCCCGCTTCCTCGGTCAGAGCCGTCCTGCTGTTTAAAACTGCAGGAAAACAGGAGGTCAGCGCGCGTGCGGGAAAGAGGTCCCCAGCAGTGAGCGGCTTCTTCACGCCAGAGCAGTGGCGGTAATACACGTGTCCCCCCACCGCCGCGAGGAGGTGACGGAGACCCAGCAGTCACCAGTACGGTCAGGCACGGACGGACCCCTCCTCCGGTCGGCTCCGGCACCCAGACCCGCAGACCGTCCGCCTGCACTGGGGTCCGCTCCTGAGACCTCACTCAGGCTTGGGGGGGGGGGCTCGGCGTCCCCTGTGCCATTCCTCGGGGCCGGGGACACGTGTGCGGGAAACCCTCGCTTGGCTGCGGGGTGGCTGCCGTCCGTGACCATCCCTGCCTCCTGGTCACACGGACACATCACGACGCCATGCCAGGCTTGTTTGTCATCACTGCTGTTTGGAATCAGGAGGAAAATAACAGGAGACGCTTCCTGTCTCCGTGTCCTGCTTCCTCAGGGAGAACGAGAGCCATTGTGAAGTCTTTACGTCTGGTGGTTCTTACCCCATCACGTACAGAAGCCAGTGCAAAGCTCCGCTCTGCTCCCATCAGCAGGTGCCGTGGGCCTTCGGTGGCTGTCCCGTGGCCCCCATGCTCATCCTGGGCAGAAGGGCCCCTGCTGGTCCCGGCGAACAACTCCCGTGGCAGCCAGGAGGCCCGGGAGGTGACGGGAGGCCTCGGGGCCGCCGTAGAGGGACCCGGGCCGGACGTGTGATGGCGCAGCCGTGTGCAGCTGGACCAGTTCAGCGGGCGGGGGTTCTCTGTGACCACCTGGAAGTAACGGCAGCTTGAGCCCAGATTCCAGAACCGCAGGCCTCCCAGTCACCCAGCCGGGCTGCTGCCTCTTCCCTCCTCCTCTGCCCCTGGGGCCCTGCATTGCACCTGGAGGTGCTGAGGGCACCCACCAGCTCTTTGCTCTGCCCCTCCCCGCAGGAGCCCCAGCTGCAGCAGTCCGGGGGCTCGGGGGCCTCGGCTGGCCTCCCTCCTCCCCTTTTCTTCCTCGGGGATGTTCCCCAGGACTGAGGTCGAAGGTCCCGTGTACCTGCTCTCCCTTGGCTGCGTCGTCCCAGGCATTCCTAAACTTCTTTCCTAGGGTGAAGTTCAGGATGTTCCTCTGGCTGATTTTGGAGGGTGACAGGGGCTAATGACCTTCGGCATGACAGCCAGTGCCTCCCATTACCCTGCAGGCCCCTTGCAGGAGGCGGCTGGGGGCGCGGACTGCAGAGTCCCAGACACAGGCCTGCCCGTCCCCGCTATCGGCAGGACGCTGCTTGTCATTCACTCAGCGGCTCAGCCTGGGGCTCCCGGCAGACAGCGTTGGACCCCGTCGGGGGAGAAACTCCCTCTCGGTGCTCCGACAACTCCCGCCCTGACCAGTGTCAGGCCAGTGGCCCTGCCTCCGACTTCCTGTCTCTACAGAGCCACGCAGAGTGACTGTCACCCCGTATTTGTGATGTTGGGGTCTTGAGATGTAACCTGACCAGCATCTGGTCCTCCTGAGACTGTGCATTTAGTATTGTCATGTTGGCCTCTAACAAATAATGGCTTTTAGTATTGATTTTATTTTTATTCAGACTTTATTTTTTGGAGCAATTTTAGCCAAATTGAGGGGAAGGCAGAGATGTCCCACGTGCACCTTGCCCTCACACATGCCCAGCCCCCCACTCCATCAGAGGGGTCATTTGTCACAATTGATGAACCCGTATTGGCATATCGCAATCACCCAGAGTCCCTAGGGGTCTCTCTTGGTGTTGTGCATTCTTTGGGTCTGGACACGTGGAAAACGACACCTGTCCCCATCACAGGACCGATCAGAACCCTTTCGGTACACTAGACGTCCTCTGGGCCCTGCCTGTGTGTCCCTCCCGGAGATGCCAAACCCTGGCAACCCCTTGTCTTCTGTCTCCATAGTTTTGCTTTTTCCAAAATGTCATAGCACGGGAATCATACAGTAGGTAGCCTTTTCAGACTGGCTTCTGTCACTTCAAAATACGCATTTAAGGTTACGACTTGTCTTTTTATGGCTTGACAGCTCGTTTCTTTGTAGCATGGAATACTATTCCATTGTCTGCGTGTGCCTCGGTTTATCTTCCGTTCGCCTGAGGAGGGACTTGTCGGTGGCTTCAACACTGTGGCGTTTATGGGAAGGCCCCTAAGCATCCGCGCGCAGCCCCTGTGTGGACGAACGCTTTCCCCTCCTCTGGCCGGCCACCAGGGAGCTCCTTGCTGGATCTAAGCGTCGGAGTGCGTTGAGGTTTGTTAACTTGCTCTTGTTTTCCTCTGACGATGTAACGTGGCTGTGGATGCCGATCTAAGTGTTCTGGCTTCTTCTACCAAAATATTCTTCCAACATTCCTCATCTGTTACACATTGAAGGCTACAATTCCTCCCTTAATTTTTCAGAACAAACATATTAGCACTAATGATCTCTGCTGCAAAGACACCCGTGTTTGTTCTTCGTGGTAGAAAAGAGACGATAAGACCCTGCTTGGAAGTTAAGCGTTTTGCGTGGCTCTGTGAGGACGCAGGATCCTAGAGGAGGGACACAACAGGTACTTTTCCCCCTTCTTCAGAGCAATCAGTATTTTCTAATGTGTCGGAAGGAATATGTATCTAGAATGTTCCCAGGAAGAGCTGATTGATTCTTCGTGGAGTGCTCTGGTGTACTCCTGGGCTACGGTGGAATTTTCATGATTTGGAAGCATATTTTGGGGTGCTGTCAAACATTTTTTAGGAGACAGTGATCAGCTCTACTAAAATGGATTGTTCACGGAAGATTGGCTAACACCAATTTGAACTAAAGGAAAATGTTTCTTTATGGCAGTGTTGTCAGAAACTTGAATGTGGTCACACATACTATGAATTTGTGGAAGGCGGGCGGGGCTTCGGGACAACTTTGCTGGACATTTAGGGAGCTCTTTATTTATTTTTGCAAAGCGTGCTGGGACCAGAGATCCCGGGAATACGCACTGGGAAATGCTGCCCCGTCGGTGCTGTGTTTGCATGTAGAGACCAGAGCTTTCCCATCACCGAGATTTCTGCCTTCTTTCCCCTGATCCATACTGCTCGTCAGCATCATTTTGTTCTTTTCTTACTTTAAATCACGACTCATCATACATACATGAGAATAAACACAAGTATGTGCCGTTTAAAAAATAGTGACATGGGCCTTTGTGTCACCTCCGGCTCAGCATTCTCAGGAGCTCTTCTTCCCCTCGACTACTTACATCCCTCCTTTTCCTGACGCGATCATTAGCCAGACTTTCGGGTTAATTATCCCCTTGCTTGTCCTTATAGTTTGGTCACATAGTTACGTACTTTTTAACAGTGTTTTCTTACGCTTTGCCTGCTTCCTAGCCCGTCACACCGCCTGTTTCTCTGTGACGTGCGGGTCGCTTTCAGCATTACGGGTGTGTGATTCCCACACATCGACGAGGTGTGGCCGAGGTTCACGACTCCAGCGGTAGGAGCACATCGCGGCTGAGCTGCCCCTTCATGCGAGGGGACGTGGGTGGTGTCCGTGTTTGTCAGTCCTTGAGCTCATCCGTCCAACCATCTCCCAACACAGAGTTTCTGGGCTTTGTGCCCCCAAGGGGAGAGGGGTGGGAGCATTATCTCCTTAAGGTAAATGCACCCTTAGGCAAGGAGGGTCCCAGCCACCGTGGATCCTCCTCGGCCCCCTCCTCATTCTTGTCTTCTGATCCCGAATTACATTTATGCTGTTGCAGCTTTAAATGTACGACACAGGTGACGGGAACGCACGAGCGGCCTGAACCTGAGCACTGTCCCCACTGTCGGTGGCTCCCAGCTGCCCTGGAAGCCCAGGACACCTAATGCAGACCACCTGAAACAGACACCTCAGCGCGGTGCTGCGCCGTTTATCTTGCGCTCCTGCCAGCAGGTGCAATAATGATGGATCGTGAACAAATAGGTCTCCGTGTTTGCGGAGACCCTGGGAGGGACAGGATGGCTTTGATAATGCTGTTTGACGGATGGACACTTTGGGTAAGCAGAACCCGTTCCGACGCTTACCGTGTGCTTCCGCCAGGCTGATTCCAGAATAAATTACGCAGAGCTAAAGCAAAGAAGAGGCAGAGAAACCCTACCTAAGTGGGGTGACTGATGGACACTGTCGAAAGAGTCAAAACCCAACGTTTTGTAGCAAACACAAAGCAACCAAAACCTGGGAACACAACTGCAGCAAAAGCATCTGCACGACAGGGACCCCGAGGGCAAGGCTTCCCTTTCATTATCCAACCCCTCTGGCCAGAAGGACCCGCATGGCTTCTGTTCAGACGTGGCTATGAATATTCATTTGTGACTTGGCCGCTGAATTATCTGACTGCACCCTTCCGTCTGAGAGGAAAGTCGGGGGGCACTTCTCAGCTGTCACGGAGGTTTTGTGCGCAGGGATCGGGGAAACAGCCGCACTCGTACCTGGGAGTCAGCGAGGGGACCGGCTGCAGAATTCACGCGTGAAGTTGTTTTCTAGAAGGCGTGGGGTCTGCCTCATCCCTGGGCTGCAGCGGGGAAAACAGAAGCGGAGAGCGCCCTGCATGGAGCGCCTGTGGGCTTTCGGAGCCTGTCTGCCCGGTGTCATCCGCGGGTCCACGCTCCCGTGCCTCTGAGAGCTTTCGGCCAGACTTCCCGAGGAAGCGGGTGCTGGGTCGAAGGAGAGCCGACGTGGCGCCTGTGCCCCAGCAACCCGCGGCCCGGCGACGGGCAGAAGCGGGATGGGCGCGTGTGGCACGAAGCTCTGCCAGCGTCCCGAGGGCAGGCGCCGGCTCCGGCGTGGGGGCCTGTCGGAGGGAGGGCCCGGAAGCATGCCGCCGGGCCAGGGGCCGCGGCCTCCGCGCTGCACGGTTCGTCTGCCGGAGGAGGAAGCGCTGGCACCCTGTGTGCACGTGGGCAGAGGCTGCTGCCGGCCAGCCTGGCCCCCACCCCAGGACGCTGGTGCCCGCGCCCCCCGCCTCAGCTGCCCCAGGGCTCCGCTCATCAGGACGCACGCGCCCGTCGCCACACGCCCTCCGCCCCAGGTGTCAAGGGCGTGCGAGCTGTTTCTCGTCACCGTTCACTGTGGGTGACGCTTTACAACAGCCCAAGAGCCACCGTGCTATTGTAACAAAAGGCGCAGACCTGAGTAGCGGGTGTGGTGTCGTGGTGTCCTGGTGCAGTGAGTGCTCATCCCGAGCCGTGCGATGACCTGTCAGAGCTGGCCTCGGTTCCATTCGGTTAACGGTCCAGCCTCGGGCCCCGCCCTGGAGACCAGCACACGGCCCGCAGCCCTTAGGGGTCTGCCACGTCTGTTAGTCCGTGAGCTCGGCTCTGCTGGATGGCCTGCAGCGACCAGGTGCCCCCCAGATCTGCCACTCCTGTCCACAGCACCCACTGGGGTCCCCTCCTGGCTGCCCTGCAGGTGGCTTAGCTGCCCACTTCGAGCTCCTGGCACGTGGGTGGTGCTTTGTGAACACGTTTCCTCCGAGCCACCAGGTGTCGTTGGTGGCCCCGGCCCCTTGGCTCCCATTCCAGGGTGCCTGTTTGGATTAGTACGTCCTGCCTGTAACTCTCTCCTGAGTTAGGGGCAAACGTGTCCAGTGCTTTTCAAGGCCAGTTCTTTCTGGTCCTTGGTTGCAGTCCCTCGCCTTGGGAGGACTTGTTGCCCTCACCGGCCCCACGTCCTCTAGCGTCCCCCATCCCTTTCCCCGCGTCTCCTCTGCGCTCCTGCTCTGAGCTGAGAGCCCCCCCGCCCGGCCCCAGACATGCTGTCGCCACGGCCCGCCTCATCCGAGCCCCCCTGACCTGGTCGTCCTGGGCTCTGCGGGACACTGTGGAGCTTGGCCTCCGTTTCTCACTGCCCTGCCTGCTTCTCACTGTCCACTCCCTCTTTTCTGGAACTGTTCTGTCCTGGCGACCCTACAAGCCCTGATGACTGCGTCTCTGCCTGAGGACTGTCCTCATCCCTCTGAATCTCTCCTGGGCATTTGCTTGCCTGGTTGTGGACGGACAGACAGAAAGCACACACGCGACTCTTCCTTACGTATCAGACATGTTCAGAACCCGAGGGTAGAAACATTCACCCCAAATTTATATGTGAGTCAGCAGGACTCAGAGTCAGCCGCCCCCTGCGTTACGTTACTGTGTGAAGGACCCGCTACCAGAACTTGTGTTTACAAAGCAACGCTGTGACGATTCCTCGTGGGTGACCTGCAATCTCACTTCCGCACCGCGCTGGGCACCTTTTCTCCTTGTCCTTTCGGGGCATCCCTTAGTCTAGCAGTCTCCGTCCTGCTGTCACTCCCCGCATCGTTGTTACTTTGACTTGTCTTGTTTCATACTATTTGCTCCCCAGATGGAGCTTCATCTTGTACGTAAACGTCTGCGCCTCCATGTCCCGCCACTTGCTAGAGGTCCCCCCTGCATTTCTCACGAATGGCCCGCATCTCATGTCCTGTGACAGGCACTTTCTTTCATGCCATCGCCCTGTCCTCCTAAG
Source organism: Lyroderma lyra (assembly GCA_004026885.1). Classification (NCBI taxonomy): domain Eukaryota; kingdom Metazoa; phylum Chordata; class Mammalia; order Chiroptera; family Megadermatidae; genus Lyroderma; species Lyroderma lyra. The sequence continues at coordinate 110,024 of PVJL010003285.1, forward strand.
TTCCACTTTTAACTGTGACTCTCATCCACCAAAAGAGTGCTCCTTATTTTTCTTAAGTATTTTACGACTACGGAATCTTTTCATTATTGCTAAGTAATGCGGCGTGGAACCTCTTTCTGCATCAAACAGTCCTTTCTGTAGGTTGATTTTCTCAAGGTCTGCTTCCACAAGCAGTGGTGCTGAGTTAAACACACTTTAGAAGAGCACTTCATGTATTGGTTTGGGAGTGTAGGGGAGCAAAACGGAAAAAGAAATTTAAATTGCAGGCTTCCAAGCTAAAGAGGACATGCTGTGTGTCAGTCAGGGAGTGGTGGCATGCCTGACTACCTAGTATTCCCGTCGTCCCGCCTGTGAGCCCCGTGTGGCTTTGACATGAGGCCCTGCTGTCTGTGGTCAGGAGCTTACGTTTCTAGAAGCATGTCTGAGTTCTGTTCGTCACTGAGATTCCCCGTCCCACAGCGGACACCCAGATTGGGCCTCATACTAAAGCAGGGCTTTGCAGGTCACAGGAGTTTGGTCCGTTAACTTCCTAAATGTTCTGACCTGCCGCTATGGAAGGGTTTTGGCCTTCCGAACGGCGTGTTCACACCACAGGCCGACAGTGGCATCTGCAGGAGACTTTGCCTGTCCGATAGACGGGTGCCCTAAGGAAGGCTGGGGTCAGGGGACAGTTTGAGCCGGATATGAAGGGAGGGGTGCCTTGCACTCAATGGGAGGAAAGCCACTCAGCTGGGCAGGCACTGGCCAGTGCTGGCCGGCTCCATCACCCTCCGTCACCGTGTCTGTAGGAGGGGCAGGGCGCAGTGTCCCTGATCAAGTCCGAAGACCGGTGCCTACTGGCCATCGTCTGTGGTTTTCCCTCCTGCTGTTGGCTGAACAGGACATGGAGGGGCTTGCCCAGTGGAGACCCGTCCTGTCTCCCCCCTGCAGCATCCATGCTGCACCTTCCGGCCTTTTTCCTTGTCCTCATGGGGCCCGTCGTGTAACCGAGGAGGGTGTGGGCAGGAAAAGCAAGAAACGGCTCAGGACACCATGCCCAGAACCGTGTCGCTAATGGGACACCTGCCGACACCCCTTCCCTCGTGGTGCCTCGACGTTGTCCTCGATCCCAGCTTTAAGAGATGAAAACTGAGTTTGTAATTGGATTCTGCACATTATTTCTGTGAAACTGCATCGTGTAAGTGCTTTATGCAGTTTCATGCTGGGTTTTGTTTTATTAGTTACACTGTGTATGGATTACAACTCTCCTAAACGGATAAGACACTAATCTGCTGGCAGCGAACATGGCGAGAAGCCTACTGTGTGCACTGGCAGTCTGTTCGGTGTACGTTGCTGTGCTTTGTCAGGAGGTTCTGACCTTCTAGGAATTTCCATCCTACTCTAAAAAAAGCAAAGCGATATTTAAACAGTATTTTTAGTTAATAAATTTTAAGTCCCCTTAACAGTTTCTTATCTGTTCGGAGATCTTCGTGGAAGTAATGGCGAAGTCAGGCTTGAGATAACGCCAACGTACGGGCGCCCTGGCGCCTTTGCGTATTGAAGAATACAGTTTTGTTGTGTGCGGGTCAGAATTATCGGAGGAGAAGAGCCTCGTGGGAAAGTTTTTACGAGATACAAAGTTTGTGCAATTACTCTCACTAACCTACGAGATTCTTCTTTAAAGCATTTGAATGGGGATTTCCTTTACAGGAATGTAAACGTGGTGTGACTTCACATGTCGTAGTACATGTGAGACGGCACAGTTGACAACATTCTGGTGTCTAAGTGAAATCTGCTCATTTTCTTTTTGTGTCACTAATAGCGGAGCCAGAGAAGTGACCCTGGTTGACAATGGAATGGAGCGATGACGCTTTGAACTGTGGGTAGCTGGGTGGGGGCAGAGGGGGTCTTCTTTAAACGAGCAAAATCGGTGACTTGCATAGCATGCTGGCCAAAGGCCAGGACAGGTGGCTTCTGACTTCTGTCCCCTCCAATCTCCTGTGTGTACCCGGTACCTGTACTCATCAAACTGTCCTCACCCTCCCAGCCAAGGATGCACTGAGACAAAGGGGCGCTTTTTCAAAGCTGACGCCTCTCTACACAGTTGATACCCACTGTCTGCGCCACAGTGGAATTCAAGACCCTATCCCTTTCCCCCTCCTCCTTTCTGCTATTACTTCCCAATTGAAGGCGATGTCCCAAAAGTCTGTCAACCCTCCAGGTCAGGTGTCCCTTTCATTGAAGTGTTACTGGGAAATAGAAGGAGTTCATGAACTTGACCTCTGCACAGCCCCCCGTCCGTCTGCAGGGAGCCATGTGCCGGGCCGTCTCCAGGTCAGGTGTCTCCAAATGATGATCTCGTGGGTGGAACCCACACATTGTGGCTCATCTTTCCCTTACTGGGTTTTCTTCAATGAAGTCCTTAATTCACTGCAGAGCTCAGTGTTATTTGAATTAAAATATAGTGAAGTTCAACATGTGGCAGGAGCTTCTGCATGTTTTGATGTCCAGCACTTCCTTGGGAAAAGCAGTAGAGGCAGCTGCCTCCGTGGGCGGAGAGTAAAAGGACACGCCTTGTGCCCACTGGGTAGCAGCGCACCGACAGCGGTGACTTCAGTGACACTCTGACAGGGAGATGCAGTTCTCGTGGTGCCGTTCAGTTATTCGCCATCGTTGTCTTTACACGTGGGTCGTGTGGAGGGAAGTGACCGTGTCTGGAATTCCAGGCGCAGGACGGGGAGGGTACGGATGCCAAGTCTTACACGTGCTGCCGTTTCCGGCATTTGTTTTTCGGCAGGATTGGTGCTTACAAAGGACCTGCTGAACGGTACCTACCTGTGCAGTTAGCTTACTGAATCACCTTTATGTCCTGAGTCGCGCCGCGTCTCGGAACGGTCTGCACGGCAGTGCACTCTGTGCTCCTTCACAGGAAGCTTTCAGGGCCTACGGAGGTATCCCGCCTCCCACGGGTGCTGGGCTGTGAAATCCGTGCATTTCCCTTCAACTGCTGGCTCCCTTGTTATGCCCAGGTGTCAAAAAAGGCCAAAATCAGCGTGTCAGGTTGACAGCAGGACGCAGGTTCCTTCCTGTCCCGACTTCCTGATTAGAAATCTTCACCTAATAACCCGTCTCCTTGGTGGATGCATTTTATAGCTTTTCTGAATAGACATCCCCCTTTTCTCGATGCTACGTTTCTGTTTTTAAAAACCATTAGCTTTTCAATGTGTAACCGGTGAGACTCACAGAAAAGCGGCCAGGATGGTGTGGCAGGCCCCAGGTCCACACCTCACCGGTGTCCCCCAGCCACCCCGCCGTCCTGTCCTGCGGTACACGTGTCACTTCCTGTCCTGTGGTACACGTGTCACTTCCTGTCCTGCGGTACACATGTCAGCGCTCAGTAGTCACCCCTGAAGGCCCTCAGCATTTATGCAGAGGCTTGATGACTACGACGTGTACCGAGTTGGGAACGACACCCATCAGCATCTCGTGAGGATGTTGTGAAAGAATGTTTAGAAGTGTATACAAAAGTCAACGAACTGTTGAATTTTGTATGTTTAAAAGCTAAAATCGACGAGTCCAATGATAACATTATCTTTCAATGGTTTTTTTATTATTACTCTTTCTTTTGTCTACACTTTACTTATTTTGACAGTCAATATTATTTTATATTCATTTCAGGTGTTCAAGATAGTGGTTAGACATGTCTTTTTAATGGTTTCAATTTAATAACATGTTATTGAAGTCACAATTTTTGGAGCTTAATAATTCCATTTTGCTAATATATTTCCAGTTGCTACTTATGGTTGAATATCAATATTACTCTTCCAATTCCTACTCACTGTAGTGGAATATTAATGTCACTCTTCCTCAAGGAACCACTCGGGACAACTGAGCGTCAGACTCATGCCAGGAGCGAGCCCTGCGCTCCTCGGGGAGTGAGGTGTGTCTCCGGGGAGCCGTGGCATGTTCAGTGACATGGGTCCGTTCTCCTTAACTGACCCCTTACGCCCCCTCTGTCCTTGTATGCATGGGAACCGGGAGACCTTAATCGGCTGTGTGAAGCTGGGGTGGGGGCAGCTATGTTTCTCAGCCCCCGAGTTGTCAAAGATAAAACGAAACGGTGCCACACGGTGCCGCCCAGTAAGACTTCCACTTGCGGGAGTTTGTTTCCTGCCACTTAGCTTCTCAGAAGGAGGTGGAGACTCCCATCAAGCCTAAGAGTGATTTTTTTCCTTGAGTCCGTGCTCCTCCTTAAAAACTCACGTATTTACTATTTATACCTGGAAAATCAGTTTCCATATGAGCCATTAATTAATGCGAAAACACACCCTGTTTTAATTATAACCAAAGACCACTTTGGAGCCTATTTTTAGAATGGAGATAGACTATTAAGAAATATCAATCTTTTCAAGTTCATATGTATATGAACTTATTTATGGCTTAACTTATGTGAAACAATTTCAAATAAAAATGTCCATCAAGAGTTGAAGCAGGAGTTTTGAGGAAGGGCCAAGAGGAGTGTACTTAACAAAAATTCTTTGAAGTCAAAACAGTAGAAAGTTCAAGTACGTTTTAATGAACCTGAATACGTTAACTGGGCTGTTGGAATAAAAAGAAAACCATCTCTGTAACCATTAAACTAAAAGTACACATCAGAGAAATCACTGTATATACTTTGTATATACGAGGTCTGACAATTAAGTTCGCAAACTCATCCTAGAAAAAGTGCTCCACACCTCACTGCTGACTGTCAGCGCCGTGTGAGCTGGTGCGTTGTCGAGATGCAAGAGCCGTGAATTGTTGGCGAAAAGTTCAGGTTGCTTCCCTCTAACTTTTTCACACAGACTTTTCAGCACTTGGAAATAGTAAACTTGGTTGAGTTTGTCCAGTTGGTACAAATTCAAAATGAGCAATCCCTGTGATATCAAAAAAGGTTAGCAGCATCGTTTTGACTCTTGGTTTGGACCGATGGAACGTTTTTGGTTGTGGAGAATTGGCTGACTGCCATTGTGCACTTGGATGCTTTGTTTCAGGGTCGTATTGGGACACCCATGTGTCATCACCAGTGATAACATGGCCCCGAACATCGTCTTGCCTCTCCAAAACGTCTTGGCAAACTTGGACTCTCCTTTGCTTTTGTTCATCGGTGAGCTCCTTTGGGACCGTTTTTGCACACACCTTTCTCGTGCCAAGGTTTTCAGTTAAGGTTTTCTCTGTCCAAGTTCACTTGGTCTGCTGTGCTTCTCACAGACAGCTGACAATTTTGACGCACAATTCAACAATTTTTGCAATGTGTTTGTCAGTCCTGCTCATTACTGGCCGCCCTGACCTGTCTTCATCAGTGACGCTTTCTCTTCCCTCAGAAAAACGTGTAACCCATGTGTGCACTGCCGTTTTCTTCATGGCATTGTCCCCATGAACTTGGACTAACATGTCCCTGATTTCTCTTCCACTCTTGCCAAGTTTAACAAATTTGATGTTTGTTTGTTGCTCTAATTCAAACTCTGACATTCTTACAACGGCACACGAAAACCCACAGCAGTGATGACCACCACTCAGCAAGACACCGTCACACGTGGACACGAACACAGCGGAGACACAGATACACCAAGGTCACGACCTCTTACCGAGTTGTGTGCTCAGGGCTGCGCACGATGGCGAGTTCGCGGACTTAATTGTCAGACCTCACGTGATACATTTTTGCAGGATATACCCTGAAATTCACATTTTTCACCATTTTGTTCTCTTTCTGCCAAGAAATATGAATTAGAGAGTTTTGGAAGTCATACATGATTATGTGTCAAAAATATAAAAGGAAATTTGATGGCAACAAGAATTATACTTCGTTAGCAGGCCCGTGTGATTGAATTTCCTAAGTACCGAGCTGACACTTCTGTGTGTGAGCATGTTTTATTAGTAACGACGGGAAAGGAGTAAGTTTTCATCAGTCAAGCATAGAGTTCTCCCTCTTACTCCATCGCTCCTCCAGGAAGGGGGGTGTCTGCAAAGATGTCCCCAGAGAGAAGGGGGGTGCATGTGCCTCTGGTTTGTCTCTCTTGACGTGGCCTCCGATCATTGACCTTTCCTGTTGGACACCGGAGGAATCATCTCACCCGGGACGACCCAAGCCTGTCCTTTGTGTATACGTGTCCCCGTCGCTGAGGCGCGGCCTGCCAGCAGTCAAAGGCAGGGCACGCCCTGTCCTCACTGGGGGACGCATAGCTCGGAACTAAACTGCTTTGCGGCCTCCCCTTTCCCTGTTTCACTCTGTGATCGCCAGGGAAGGAAGTGCATTTGTGTACAAGAGCGTGCAAATAGAGAGCCAATTAAAAGCTGCCATCCGTGAGAAGGGGTTGGCACAGCATGCTCGTTTCTAAGTGAACCAGTTGTGGGGGTGCCCTTCCCTCCATGGCGGTCGTACTGGGTCACGGACTGGAGTAGGGTTTAATTTGCGATTAGAATGATTACACAAGGGACACAGGAACCGTGAAGGCAAATAAAATGGAGCAGTGTGGCCCCGCCCCCCGTGGTATCTTGGCTTCTGAGGAAGGGGTCCAATAGGAGAACAGGGTCCACGCCAGGTGCCTGGGACTCGGGGCTTCAGGGTCCCCCTCCTCTGACCAGCTCCCATGAGGAGGCCTGCCGGGCTGCCTGCCGTCGGGCTCCTGCTGCCTTCCCCGCAGACCTCCGCCTGCACGGGGTTTCTCCCTGCCCCCATCCCAGATCCCACCTGGCTGGGTCCCCTTGTTGCATTCCCCTACAGCACCCATGTCACCCTGTCCTGACCCTGTCACGCTGCGTACAGTCCCTCCCTTAATGGGTCCTTGGTGGACACAGGGGCTCCCAATGCAGCTTCAGCCCCCGCACAGGACCTGGCCTGTCGCAGGCCGTCATGCATGTGTTTGTTGAAAGGTCAGTGGGTGACCCTGAGGACCTAGCTGACGGGGGGCTCCCCCGGGGGGCCCTCGGCCGCTGCAGCCCACCGTGTAGCTCTCTCCATCGCTCTGAAGGGCATACCATCATGGGTACCCCGGCCCGTCCTCTGTCCCTGTCACCCTCGTCTTCGTCTTGGGTCTTGGTGCTGCAGAGCGTCTGTTCTGGGACCCTGTCCTAGGACCAGTGCAGCGCCACGTGCTCCGCGGGTGAAGGCACTCGGCCGAGGCCCAAGGGCGGGTGGGAGAGACTTGTCCGGCTCGCGGGCCTGGGCTTCCCTCAGGGCTGGGGTGTCTGGCAACCGTTTCTGCGCACCACGTTTCACAGGCGGCATTGCCCGTGCCCCCACTCTGGGTCCTCCGCGCGGGCTAGCAGGAAGCAGACAGGAGACAGGTGTGAGCTGGGCTCGCTGGTTGCCCCCACCTTCGTCCTGAGCCACCCGCCAGCCGCCCTGGGACTAAGGCACCTGGCCTCCGTGGCTGCTGGGATGCCCCGCACGGATTCGGGGCCATGCCCTTTGTGCGCCCAGGAAGGGGTGAGGCCACAAGGGTTGGGGTGCAGGCCGTCCCATCACCTCCAGGCTCCAAGCAGAACCTCGCACGTCACTCCAAGCTGGGGGGATCGTTATGTGGTCCCCTAGGATTCGTGACTCTCTGGCTGGGGGAGTGACACTGAGGTTTGCCCTGTGACTCAGACACGGTCAGTGAAGTGAGGGCTGGACTGGGAATGGGCTCTCAGCAGCCGTGCCCAGCTCCCTGAGAGTGACAGGTGACAGGTAACAGTGGGGGACACTGTGAGCCTTGCACAACCTGAGCCCTGGCTGTGTCTCCCTGTTCTTTTCGAGTCCCCGGTCATGTGATGTCCCTCTTCCCAGTGGGACATGAGTGAAATGTGCCTGGTGAGCCGTCTGGAGAGTTGTGTTGTGTCCGAGTCCCACCAGGACCGCCCGGGGCCCGAGGTGGCAAGAGGACCCCCTGAGCAGTGGCCGACACAGCGCCTTGGGCAGCGTGTTCCCTCAAATGCTCTGAAACGTGCCGGTGGCGGAATGGGGGTTCCTGCCTCCTCATCATTGCTGGATGGCAGGCCCACTCGTGACGGCTGCGTGGGGACCGCACACCCTCGTTTGGCCTTCACCTTGGCCGTGTGCTTTGCTGCAGGCTGAGGAGGATCCCGTGGGCCTGGGCCGCCAGGTGAGGTGTGTGGGGGACACTCGTGCGCCCGCCGAGAGGACCATGCAAGGGCCAGGAAGTGGCCTCGCAGACCACCCTTTGCGTCACCTCCGGAGCGGCCCGCGGGCCCACTGTCAGGGCAGCTCCAGTGAACGGCCGGGCGGGAGTGCGCTCACGTCCCAGCAGGGCCTCGGCCTTGAAACGGAGCGCGGAGAGAGCGCTATCCGGAAGGGGAGGGGGCTGGAAGCCCAGTGCCCTCTGACCTTTCAGCGCCCTGCCCGCGAGCCCCACCACCGACGCGTTGTGGGGATGCACTCGGGGCGCTTAGATTCAGCGAAATCCTGGTATCGGCAGCGTCCTGGAACGTGCGCTCCGGGACGTTTGTGCTTGGATCTCCTTGGAATGGTATCAGTTAGCTGTAAGCTCAGGGGTCTTTACAAAGAGCAGGAGATACACTGACAGCTTCATCAGAAGTGCACCCTCTCAGCAAGTGACAGACACAGCCAGCCTCTCCCTTCTTTGAGGTACGGCCTTTGCCAGACGGACTTGTTCGTATCTGGCCTTCCTCTCCGCTTGGTGCATGTTCTCATCGTAAGAGTGGACGACCACGTGCGTGCATCCCGTCAGCCTCGTCGTGGATTTGCTGGTCGTGCGTCGGCACAAGAGGCCCGTTGGAGCTCAGCAAAGACCCCTGCCCTCGCGTCCTGAGGTTCTGTCTGGGGTTATGACTTCAACACAGGAATTTGGGGACAGCACAATGCAGCTCAGAACAGAGTTGTCACCAGGGAGGCATTAGGGAGGCCTGGAGCAGCTCACGGGTGGCCCCGCGGGCCTATGTGTTTACCCACGTTGGCCCTGCAATTGTCCTTGTTTTTGGTGATCATGGTTTGATCCCACACAATTTCTTTAGCAGAATTCCCAAGTGGCAGTGTTTGAGGCTCCCGATTTTTTCAAACAAATGCCTCCTATCGACCGTGCGTCTACTTAACTCATCAGCCTAGATTTTTTTTCTTTTTGGCCCTTGATGACACCACAACAACCGATTTAAATTCAGAACAGTGGGCTGCATTGCCCCAAATGCTTCCTGTTTAGACAGGAACGAGGAACATTACGTTTTGCAAACTTTTAACTGCTTAGCCAGATAATTAACTTGTGAAAAAACATACTCAGTTTTACAAACGAGTCGTGATTCTGGAATGTAATTAAAATTAGTCACTATAGTACCACTTAGGGGATTTACCTTCCGCTGCCTGCTGCTAAGATCGCGTCTGAGCGAGATTAATCAATAAATAAAATATCTTGCCTGAACATCTGTTGCAAAGTGACTTTCAATTTGCATCTTCTCTATGTGACTTGCGATTAGAGTTTTGTTTCAGGTAAAGGTAATCCGATTTGATTTGTGATGCTTCCTTTTTAATTTTATGTGTGAGGCAAATAATTGAAATGTCTACAATTGTCATAAGTATAAAAAAGTTAATCTTCAAAATATACGAATTTTATTCAAGGAGATTACTCTCAATAAACCAATGTTTTGTATTCCTTAATTAAAATTATGATGGTTACTGTCATAATCAATGCTAAGCAATTTGGAAATGACAAAGTGCAGATCTAAATTTGGAAAGATTAGTGGCATGGCTTCTTGTAGTGTTCTCATTATATGTAGCAATATGAATAATGTTTATGCAACTCTGGGTAGATTGCTGTTTGGATTGACATCCTTCAGTACTTTTTTCTCAACAAGTGGACATCCAAGAGGGTCTTTTTGTTTTGCTTTGTTTTTGCAAAATGGGACATGAAAGCATCTACAGGGTTGTGACGGCCAAGGCCATCATGTTACCTCACCCCAGGTGCCAGCGCGTCTTCTTAACACACTCAAGCCCCTCAACTCTAACAGGTGAACAGAGTGTTTACATGCAGCTTCCCACCTGTTCCCTCCAGCCAATAGGACACGAGCTGCGTGAGGCCTTCAGGAGTGACACCTGGTCACAGTCTGTGCCCCTGGAACTGTTGGAGTGAACACACAGTGCGGAGTCAGTTCCCTCCTAGGACGTGAGTTTACAGAAGGAGTTGCTCTTCTAAGAGTTGTGGTGGTGTAGCTTGCCCTACGTCATTATGTTTTTGGGGGTGAATACCATTCCTACCCTATTAATGAAAATGTAAAGCATCCCTAGGTCCTCTTTGTGCTTAGTTTTCTTGCTGGTCCATTTGCTGTTCGATAATAAAACTCTTATTTTGCCTTGATAGCCATAACGGTATTGATTTAGCTTCACATACTGTGTTCTAGGGGACTCTAGGTTGGGGATACTTCCTTCATATGATGCATAAAGTCTACCTTAAACATGTATCCAAGGGACTAGATCTTAAGTGTTCTCAGCACAAAAAAGAGATGGTGATGCTATGACTTGACGGAAGCATTAGTTACTGGTACAGCGGTGATCCTATTGCAGGAGGTATGAGGGCTTTCCGGAAAGTATCCAGCCACGTCATAGGAAAAACAGGCACCAATGGCCGGATTTTTTTTTTTTGGACAGTTCTCGTAAATGTGTCAAAGCAACAGATTGTACCCCTTAAACTTACACAATGTAGTGTGTCGATTATATCTCAGGCAATACGAATAAATATAAAAATGAGACCTTAAAGGCGTGCCCCCGGAATCTCTTATGAAAACAGAGGTGCTGGCACTTCTTATTATGCTTTGACACTGTCTTGGAGGTGACAGGCTGCACACTGAGTCCAGAAACAGAAACAGGACGACCATGATTAGAAGGGTAACACAGAACTGACAGGTGTTGGTTGGATTTGTTTAGAACCACATCTGCCTCCCTCCTAGTAACAAAAGCTATAGGGGAAATAGCAGACTTCTGTAAGTTTAATTACAATCCATGCACGTCAAATTCAGTAGATTGCCCAAATAAATAAATAAAAGTACACAATGTTAAATCATTTTAGAAAATAAGCACTCCTCTTAATAGAAATGCAGGACAAGGGCAAAGAGCCATGTGATGAAAACCACAAGATATTCCTGAATGGCGTAGAAATAAACTTGAACCAACAGAAGGATGTGTGCAGATGAGAAGGCCAATGTCCTAAGTCTCCTCAATTAATTTAAAAATTCAGTGGAATCTCAATTTAAATTCCAATGGGACTTGTTTCAAACTCAGTAATGCAGTTCTAAAGTTCATGTGCAAAAAATAAATTGGCATGGATACTCAAGTAAAACATGAAAAACAAAAAGTAATGATGTAGGCCTGCACTAGCAAATAAAAGCATTTGAAAGCTACAATAATTAAAGTATGATCCCACTTTTATTAAATAAAACAAGTCTGTTTCTGTATGTGTAAGAGCCAGAAGGAATCTACTAAAGTATCAACAGTAGTTGCGTATCACTTACAGGGAATTTTATGACTTTCAAATTTTCTTCTTTATGTATTTGCTCAAAGTTACCTAGCAAAAGCCATACTTTTTAGTTCTGAATATTAACAGACGTGCACCGTTCTGTCACCATCACTGATTACACGATTGAGAATATTTCTATTCCCCCCAAAAGCCCCTGGTGCCCCTCTGGCATCAGTCCCTTCTTTGTTGTCACTGTAGTTGTATTTCGCTGACAGTTCTGTTTTATTGTTCAAGATTATTCCCCCTATGAATGGACCACAATTCGTTGGTTCATTTGCTGGTGTTCCCACGGTTTGGCACTATGTCCCCATTATGAATATAACTGGCCATAAGCATCTGCATGGAGGTCTTCCTGTGGGCATTTTGTTTTTCATTTTGGGGGGAAAATACCTAGAAACAGGGTGGCTGGGTCATGTGATAAGTATGTGATTAACTGGGCTATTTTTCAAACTGGCTGTATCGTTTTGCCTTTAGATCAGCAATATAAATAGGAGAATTTTAGTTGCTCTGAGTTTTCTTGCTTCTTCTTTAACTTCAGCCATTCTCATAGGTGCGTGGTGGTCATGGATTGTGGTTTTAATTTCCATTTTTCTAATGACTAGTGACAAAAAAAAAAAAACGTGTTTTATGTGTATCTTGGCCCTTTGTATCTCTCTGTCTTTTTTTTTGTTGTCAAGTTTGTATGGAAAATTTGTTCGCCATTTTTTGATGGGGTGTTTGTTTTCATTATTGAGTGTTCTGGATACAAGCTCTTCGTCCAATGTGCATTCTGCAAATACTTTCCCCAAGGCTACAGCCTGCCTTTCCACTTTCTTTCCACTTTCTTGCTTGTCTTTCAACAAGCAAGTCTTCGACCGTCAAGCGGTGTGATGTGTCCTTTTCTTTCATGTTGCATGCTTCTTGTGTCCTACGAAATGGATGCCCAACCCGAGGTCACAGAGGTTTGCTCCTGTGCTTTCTCCCGGGACTTTTGTGGTTTTACGTGTTGCTTTTAGGCCTAAGATACAGTTTAAGTTTGTATCTGGTGTCAGGTGTGGGCGCCCCCGCCTTCCCTGCCTGTTGCCCTGCCTTCTCAGCAGGATGCCGAATTGTGTCCTTGGAAAATACCGACCTTTGGGAAGAGATACTCTCTTTCTCAGTGATTTGTGTTGGCCCTTGGTTGAAAATCAATGTACCATATCACGTGTGTGGTTAGCTGTTGTTTTCATCTCTATGTCTGTCTTTTTACTGGGACTGCACTGCCTCGATATCTGACTTTTTATAGAAGCCTCAAAATTAGAAATGCCCAACCCTTCATTCAGCGTGTCTTTGGCCACATCACGTCACTCGTTTTCCTGCGTAAAGTTCAGCATCGGATTGTTGATTCCCACAGCAAGCACCTGCTGGCATTTTGTAACTGCGCGGTGATTGGCATCTTAACTACCACACTGATCCTTCCAAACCACAAACGTGATATAGCTCCCTATTGTGTTTCAGTCTTCTTTGTTTCTATCGTGAATGTGTTGTCATTTTGGTATATGAATTGTGTTACTTCGAAATAATCTTCTGTGTGTGTTTTGTATTTTACCGATCTTCATATCCGTCATCATCACCGCTGCCACCATTATAGGCCACGTTCCTTAGCTGTGCTCATGTCCTTACAAACGTAAGTAATTTAAACCTTCCAAGAATTCCAGATTTTAAAATCATCATCACCCTCTTGCAGATGAGGAAATTAAGAGTCAGAGACATTAAATATCCTGTTCAGCTTGGTACAGTTTCTGGACCTTGGTGAAGTGATGACGGCTGTCTGTCTGCCTCTGAAAGCCTTTACCTTTGACTTCTAAACTGAGTTCCTATCATAGCTTTTATCACATAGCTTTTATCACAAAAAGGAGAGTACTGTACAAGGGAGAGGGATGTGAGTGACACTAAGGCACAGATGTGGGGAAACAGGATGCTTTTACTCTTCTTTGCTGTTCTCACTGTAGAGTATGTCATTACGGCCACGGTACGTGTCCACAGGGAAAGGTCCACATTAATTCACGGCTCCCACAGTTGAGCAGAGTGCCTGTGGCGGAGCTTTCTACAAGCAGGCGCAGTGCCACCCTCCAGGCACCCTCTGTGGCCTTGCACTTGGTCCCACTGGTCTGGGAGTGGGCTGTGTCCCAACGTCCCTGGGTTTCCGCCTGGGCGGGGCCGTGCCTAGGCACCTGCCGGCCTGCCTCCAGGAACTCCCCACTTTCACCCTGGAGCCCACACTTTAAGATTTGTCGAGCATTGTCCTTGTTAGTACTCTGCACCAGTTTGAATCTTGTCACCATTTTGGCCTTATTGCCTCAGTTTCCTCCGGTGTACTCCAAGTGACCCCGTTTCCTCAGACTCTCAGGAACCTTTGGTGTCTTCAAGGCAGTGGTGAGGGGGTGGGCGGGGGCGTGCAGCCCCAGTGGTCGTGCTTGCTAGGTGTTCTTGTACACGCCTGCTAGTCAGGTGCTTTGCTCTGCACGGTTAGCTAGCCCAGTTTTGTTCTTCCAGCATTTTCTAATGGTATTGAAATAATATTTCATATTTGCATAGTCAGTGTTTAATGTTTCAATGTTCGCATAGTATTTCATTAACACTGTGGTATGGTCGCCCTTCTTAGCAAATAAAAAGATAGGCCTGCCAGTTCCATTTGAACTTCAGGTTGACAACACATCAATTTTAGGAGTGTGGAGGCCCCACGCAGTGTCTCCATTCCCTATTTGGGACATACTTGTTTCTCTTTGTTTGTCTGAGATTCAGATTGAATTGCCAGCCAGTATTTTATCTCTCGGTGCTACAAAATATCATGTTATTGACACAGTTTCTTGCTGTTGAGCATTTGGATGTTTTCAGTGATGCAATGGACCGCTTTGGGCACAATATTTCCTGTTTTGAATTGCTACCTCCGGTGGATTGTTAGAAGTAGAATTACTGAGGAGATGAGTATTTCTTCCCAAGACTTTTCAAACCGATTGCTAAATCACTTTTTAAAAAGGTTATAGCAATTTATTTTCCCACCAGCAGTGCATGAGAGTTCTCATTCCCTGCACCCTTGCTAACATTATCATCACTTAAACACTTCTCCGCGATTTTGGCAACCAAATAATGATATGTCATTTTCATCTTTGATTACTAATGAAGTTCACAATTTTTGTTTATTAGGCATTCTCTGCCCTGAATTTTAAATGTTCTGCAACCAGATCCTGCCTTGTCTGTCCCTGTTTTGCATTGCTTTGAAGTCATCAGAAATGCGACTGTTACTTATTGACTCGTTTTTACGCAGCCGCTGGGGCTGGGACCTGGTCCCTGGGCTCGGGTTCCCGGAGGAATTCTGCAGTCACCACCCACCAGCCCAGCTGCCCACCTGCCCACCTTTAAAGTAAAAGCTTCAGGTGGCTTCTAAACGCATGTCGTAGAAATCACGTAAAAAGCATAGAAGATTGATTTTCTTCCGAGCCACAGAATTAAAGTTTCCTTTCACAGTTATCCTCATTTCTGCTTCTAGTGGACAGCTGGTTCCCAGCACGCCTTCCGTGAAGACCCGTGCTTACTGCTCTAGGAAGCCCCCCAGCTAGGCTGACCGAACGTCCGTTTTAAACAGGACAGAAAACACCGGCACTGTCCCGGCCGGCCAGCCTGGCCTCACTGGACTGACTTTAAGGTGTCCATAGGCCGACCCTACGTAGCCTTTACAATGGGGCAGTGCCGTTGTTTTCTGTCCCGTTTCAACGGGGACATCTGGTCAGCCTACCACCACCCTGCTGTCAGGGTCCCCCGGGTGTACGTGAGCCGTACGCGATGCTTCCCCTAAGAATCCTGGCGCACCGCACTGGTGCCTCCATTCCAAAGGAAACGGGGTGCGTTTCTGTGGATCGTAGCCGCCGTGTTGCCCCTTTCCTAGCAGGGTCCAAAGCATCAGCTCAGAAAGGGGCTGAAAATGCAAGGTCTGTGTCCCTTAAGAGAGGGACGAGTGAGTGAACAGTGCCGACGACTCTGGGGACCTGTCCTTCGGTTACGTGCAGAGCACGTGAGCGCCTCCTGGCCTTCGGACCTCTGCCTCGGGGGTGACCTGGCTCTGTCCCCCCCGCCTGCCCACTCTGCTTAGTCTCCGTCCTTGTCAAGTAGGAGGCCACGTGGTCGCCTTCTCTGTGACCTGCGCATCCAAAGAGAAGACTTCTCGCCTGGCCATCCACCTCCCCCTGGACTTGCCTTATGGAAACTGCTCCGTTATCTCCGGTTTCCCTTCCTGCCTGGCGTCAGTGCCCCGGCCTTTGCCTTGTGTGAGCTTTCAGCATTGCGTGGCAGTCTGCGCCCTACGCTGCATGTGTCCCTGCCACCTGTTCGAGTTGCCGCCCGAACTCCTGGTGCAGTGGGTTTTCTTTCTTTTTTGGGGGGGGGGGTTAGTTCCGTGGCTGGGAATCGAACCCCGGCCGCGGCATTGAGAACACCCAACCCTCTATATCACCAGGCAACCCCCGCAGTGGGTTTTATTATTAACATTGCCCTGTGCTCATGCCCTTGGCATCCCTGACACAGCTCGGGGGTCTTGCTTTTCCACTTTGAACCTGATATTTTGGGTTAAGCACATCGTATGCTGCTTCCGCTTAGACATACGTGATGCTTGCTCTGAGAATCTGGCTTTGTGGCTTAGGTGATGCTAATGAGTAGGTTGCCATTGCTTGCCTCTTGTGACCTGCAGAAAGCTAATGTGAGTGCTTGCTGGGTGCACCTGGGCCCATACAGGCCCCTTCTTGCTCTAGAAAAGCTCCCCATCTGATGGAGTCTGGGGCACCACTGGCTCGGTCCGGGCGGGAGTGGGGTATCGCCTGTGGTGGCCTTTCCCCTTTCTTCGTCCCCTTCCAACTTTCTCAGTGACTTCAGGAGCACGGGGAGGTGAGTGTCTGCCTCGCGGTGGCCGTCAGCGGCGGCCTCAGAATTCTCCGAAAAAGAATTAAGATGCGCGTCTGGGCAAGAGGGACGGAGGTGAGCGTACCTGCTGGGCTCTGCCTGGCGGACGGCGGGGCTGGTTCACCCTCACTTGCTCAGAGGGGTGCCTCTGGCTCAGGGCCTACGAAACGGGACCGGCAGGGGTCTGTGCTGTGACTGAACTGGGGCCACGGGTCTCACGGCCTCGGCACCGCCCTTGACATGCTCTAATCCGTCGACATGCAGTGTTGTGACGACCCTGACCCAGAAGATCGCATCTCGCGGCATAGGGGCCGAGGGGGCTTCTCTGGAACTCACCGGGATGCCAAATGTTTGAGTTCCAAACGTTCGCGTTCATCAATAGACATTTTGCCGTTTCACAAATCGTCCCTCCCCTGAAAAACAAGCATTATTTAGCTCTTTCCCTGAACAGCAACTTGGAATCTAAATCTCAGCAATTATCATTGTTCACAAATAATTTACATTTCTGGGCGAATGGAAGATTATCATTATTGTATTTGTTCAATTTAGGTAATGCATCCTTTGAGGACTCATTTGGAAGCATATATGTCTACTGTAGATACCAAATGAATTGAATAGCATTGGACTTTTATTTCACTGCAGAGCGTGCATTTCAAATTAATACAAAGGACATTTAGGCATTCAAATATATTACTTGTAAAAGTAGAGTTAGTAAAAGAATGCAATTTCGGAAACTCATTTAATAGGGCAGAATTAAGGACGTGTCTGAAAGGGTGTCTCATCCTGTAATTTTATCAGACTTGTGCCGATTTAATGGGAGAAAATACACGTCCTGTGTTTCTTAAAATGTCATTAATTCAGGGGAAAACATTTAACAGGAAGGAGAGCTTTTAGGATGTTGTGAGCCACAGATGCCAGAAGTGATGCGTCACCGTCAGTGGCAACGGGACCACGGAGCCGCCTGCCATACAGGTCCCCTGCCGTGCGCACACGCGTGCACTGGCCTTCACCTGCAGGCACGGGCACACCCACGGCCACACGTGTGCTGGCCACCTGCCCCTGCTCAGTGCTTCGGCCCCGGTCTGTGTCCACGTCTCAATTTTGACTGTCAGCTTCTTTGTTTCTCTGTCTTGTCCTTTCCTCCCAGCCCTCCCATTCCATGCCGAGGGGCCTCGCTCCGCCTCACATCCCTCTGGTGGGGCGACGGGACATAACTCGGTGCTCATCGCCTCCAAACTGGCCAGGGGGGACACAGGCGGGTGCTGGAGGAGTAAAAGGCCTTTCTCTGCCATGGCCCGAGGGGACACGTGGTCACAAGGGCGGCGTGTCCCCAGTGAGCGCAAGACGCAGGTGGCTGTGATCACAGGCCTGTCTTTAACGTTGCGTGTTTCCTGCAACAATATTTAGAGCTTATTTTCCAAGCCTGGACAACCAGGAAGCATGTAGTTTAATTAGAGAGAGAAGGAAATATAGGGGGGAAAAGACGGTGAGGTTGGAAGTGCCCGGTCACGTCACGCTGGCCGGCCGGGGACGCAGAACTCGGGGCTCCCCGCCCTCGCCACCCTGCGCGTGTCCACCCGGGCTCTTCGTTGATAGAACTTGTCGCAGGAGAGTGCATCTCTCCCATCTAACGGACCCTTTGCTTCCCTCCCAGGGCAACTTTGTGGCTTGCATGACTGCGATTTTACGGCAGATGGAAGATTACCACTATGCCCATTTGATCAAGACTTTTGGAAAGATGCGGACAGATGTCGTGGTGAGTTCCACTGGACGTTCCTCCCCTGCCCGTGTGTGCGGCCAGCGTCTGAGGCCCAGCGCCGGGGCCAGCGACTTCACGGTCGGCGTGGTGTTGATGGGAAACCCCACGTGGGAGGGCCTCCGGGAAGCTGTGTCCCCGAGACGGCAAGGGTCCCGACGGGCAGACTCGCCGCGTGTGCTGAGTGGGCAGGTGACTTCTGCTGGAGACGCGGAGAAGTGTCTTTTCCGCTCTGGTCACGCTTCCCCCTCCTGTGCTTTGGAGTCCCTGAAAGTTCAGCGCTGTTACCCGTGCAGCGTCGCCCATGACTCCTGTCCATTTAGTGATGGCCCTTTCAGGGCAGAACACAGAGCCTTTTCGGCCTCACGCTGTCCCCTGTCCTTGATTACCTCTCATCATGGACGCTCATCAGCGTTTCTCCAGATACGTCTCTAGTCCTCCTCCATAACACTACGGGACAACTTAGATGGGAGGGTCGTGGCACAGGGGCCTCGGTGGCTTAGGCTCCCCCCTCCCCGAGGACCTGAGGGCAGGTGTCCCCCAACCTGTGGGCAGAGTTTCTGGTGAGCTGCTGACCCGCTGTCTGTGTCCGGTGTCACGGGCTTCGTTGCTGAGGCCCCTGGCGGCCTGTGGACTACTGAGAAGGCTACTGGCGCTTCCCGAACAAGGTCGATTGCACCTAATCCATCTTACGAAGGGGCGGCAAGCTGAGAGTGCACTGTACGATTTTCTTCACAGGGTTTTTCTAGTACGAGGTTTCCCTACTAATGGTGGAGGCGTGTGTGTATTTAAGGAAAACAAAAATGGGTCTGTACCTTAAAATCACAGAAATTTTTCTTAAATAAACGTCAAGGAGGAAGAACGTACATATATGTGTCTATGTGTTTAGGTAGTTTGGGTTTTAGGTATTACTAAGCCATTTCAAGTAGGGGTACGCTCACACATGTAGCCTGCGAGGGCTGTCCGGGAACTCCCAGCCATGAATGCCTGCATGCTCATTCACGTTCCGTGGCTGGATCCTTTCCGGACGGCCCTCGGGTGTCACATCCAGGCCCTGCGGTTCGTTGGCCCCCGTGGCGTCGTGGAATCACATCTGATGTGCGCACCGCTCGATGCCACCGTCGGGTCGGAACTGACTCCCACAGCCCTTCCGGGCAGTGGAGTCGAACTGCAGCTGAACCTCTGTGGCCAGTCCCTCGACAGCATTCCAGGCCGAATAATGAAGTTTGCAGGAGAAGCCCCACCCCGTCCTGAACACTCAGAACTCTGCTTAGTGACTTCACCCTTTACAGTCCGTGACGGCCAGCCACGCCGGCCAGGCCTTAGCCGTGTGTGATCTGAGCTACGACGTGGTGCTGCGGATCGGGGAGCTTCGGCGACTTGTGAGAAGTGATGACACAACAGGGCGCTGAGCAACGCCCGCCGCCCCGGTGTGTGTCCCCGCCCCCGCCCCGCGCCCCGCACGGAGCGCACGAGCTCGTGCTCATTACGTCGCGTGGTGTCGTTGCCCAGGGGCTCTCCTCGGTCACCGCAGTTTGGTTCCCGTGGCACAAGTGACGTTTGTGGTTTGGACGCCGCAGATCCATGGTGCAAAGATGGTAACTTTCTGCTTACTGTTCCCCGGTCAGAGCCTTTGAACGGGGTCCCCTCCCAGTAACTCTACCGAGAGAGAATTTCACTATTTTTCGGCTCTCTCAGCCGTTGCAAAAATGAAGGGACACTTTGTGTTAAGTAGTTGGAAGTTGGTTAGCACTCCGGAACGAAAATAGCCGCGAGCGTTTCCTCAACACCACGTCCTCCTAACAAGCGCCACCTCGGGTTTTCAGATTCGGCCCCTTTGGGGTTGGACGCGTCGTTCCCACACGAGGTTGTGGTGACGGCCCACCCCGCAGTCACAGGCCCCAGGCCCATTCCCTGCACAGGCTCCCCGATCAGCCCTTGGACCCCAAGACCGCGAGAGGACGGAGCGTAGCAGGAGGCAGAACGACAGACCCAGAACAGCAGAACTGCCCCACAAGTGACCAGTCCCCTGAGCACGGGACACCACGCAGGCCCTCTCCGTTCTGCTCCCGCCGCAGAGAGGCTGGTCTGGGACGGCGCCAGCTCGGACCTCAGGGTCAGCAGCCAAGTGCAGAGCGTGCTCAGTCTCCCTGCTGACCGAAGGCGGGGGACAGTACTCTGCACCTCCCGGGGAGGCTGTCGTCCTGCCACTTGTCCCGGGTTCCCGCTAAGTGGCCCTTAGGACATGTCGGTTGAACTTCACCCATAAGGACATACAAATGGCGAACAGACATGAAGAAATGCTCATCCTCATTAGCTATCAGGGAAATGCAGTCACAACCACCATGAGACGCCACGTCACACCTGTGAGAATGGCTGTTATCAACAAGACAAGGAATAACAAGTGCTGGAGAGGCTGTGGCGGGGAGGGACCCTCACACACTGCTGGTGGGAGTGCAAGCTGGTACAGCCACTGTGGAAGGCAGTGTGGACGGTCCTCAGAAAACTGGGAATGGAGGTTCCACATGACCCAGCAATCCCCCTCCTGGGGATCGACCCAAGAAACTTGAAAACCTTTGTCCGCAAAGACTTATGTACCCCAATGTTCATCGCAGCGCTGTTCACAGTGGCCAAGACATGGAAACAACCAACGTGCCCTGCGACAGATGACTGGACACAGGAGCTGTGGTGCATACACACAATGGAATGTGACTCAGCTGTAAGAAAAGATGACACACTGCCATTTGTGACAACGTGGATGGACCTGGAGATCATCGTCATAAAGCAAAATCAGCCAGACAGAAAAAACAAGAACCAGTGACCTCACTCATATGCAGAAGATAAAACCGAAAGCAACAAAGAAACGGAAACTCATGGACACGGTCAGTGAGGGCAATGGGGAGGGGGTGGGAGAGGAGGGAGGGGAGTCAAGTACACGGTCATGGCAAGAGAACTGACCTGGGTGGTGAGCGATAACCCAACACATAGACGATGCCCTGTAGGATGGTACACCCAGAACCCCCAAAATTCTTGCTAACCAGTGTCACCCCAGCAAGTCTAACAATGAAAAAAAAAAAAAGAAATGGTTGTTGAGTGACTGAGTGACAGCGATGCACACAAGGCTGTGGAGGCAGAAGTAACGCCTGCTGCTTAAAGGCTGAGTGAATACAGGATGAAGGAGAGTGCGTGGTTGATGGATCCTGGCTGCTGCCGTCCCCGTCACCTCCTGCGTGAACCCACGGCCAACCACGTGTTCCTGAGCAGCCCCCACCTCTCCCCGTGGCCTCCCCAGTTCTCTCCGCTGGGGGGTTGCCTAGGACAGCTGCATCCGGCGGGCTCCCGGGCGCCGGGCCCCTCCGTCTGAAATGCCCGCCTGCCTTCGTGCAGCTTCAGCCCCTCCCCTGCTGGGAACCCTCACCTAGCACCTGCCCTGGGCCCCCAGGTGGACGCACACCTTTGCCCCTCCTTGCTAACTTACCGTCCTGGTCCATCATCCGCCTGTCCTGAGCTGGTCCAGAGCGACATTGCACACCCGGGCTGTGGAGCGTGAGTTATGGAGTGGAGTTATGACAGCGAGAGTGTCAGCCTGGTGACTGTCCCTGCCTAGGGGAACTCTGCGACTGGGCGCCCCGGCCTTGGAGAGCCCGGAGCTCCGTGTGAAACAGCCACCAGGGGGTGACTCGCAAGCCCGTGTGGCACGTTCGTGGGGGCGGGGCGTCTGAGGCGGAACGTGCGTCTGTGTCCTTTCCCCTGTCACACTTCCTTGCGAACGAAGGTTTGGTGAAGGCCCTGCGCTGGGCGGCGGGCCTGGGGTGCAGGGTCCTTGACAGTGAGCTCCCTCGGCGGCCGAGTCGAGAACTCCGACTTGGTGTGAGCCCGTGGGGGGCAAAGCACACGGGGGCCGCTCTCCTGCCCGTGGTGCGGGGGAGAAGGACACGGTGACGCGGGGAGCCCCCCAAACACCCCGGTTATCCGTGCTGCGGGGAAAGGTCCCTGTAAAGCAGCCAGAGTTGCCCGAGTCGGGTGGCCGGCAAGTTTTTGCAGAGGAGCGAACTGTGGATCTCGGGGCATGATGCAGGGGCAGGGGCAGGGGCGGCCAGTCCGTGGGGGTGACACGAGCCTGGGCTGGGGGCGTCACGCCGCACGGGGCCCACGGGCGCCGCCCGAGCTCTGCCTGCCGCGCGTGTTCGTGCTCAGCTCCGCGTCCTTGGTTGGGGGTTAGTTTTAAAGCATTTGTTTGTTGAGGAAGCGATTTTGAGAAACGTGTGAACTCACGTGCCGCTGTAGGAAACGGGGCGCAAAGGGCCCTGGGCCCTGTCCCGTTTCTCCCCGTGGTCGCATCTTGCAAAAAGCCTTGCAGCACGGCACGTTGGCGTCCATGCCGTCCTTGGCCCTCCGTCCCCGGCTCCGGCTTTCCCGGCGCGCTCTCCCCGCCGGCTCGGAAGACGTGGCAGAGCAGAGAAGCGCTGGAGGGGTCGTAGAACGGAAACTGTCGTTCCTGTCACCGTATGCGCCGCGTCTGTGTGTCTCCGTGTGTCTGTACAGCAGACCCCGCGAGCACGCGAGACACGTGCCCCTTCCCTGAGGGGTTCAGCGAACACCCCCCACGCACGAGGACGTTCTCCCGAGGCCCCGGCGCCCTTCCAGGACACCAGCCCGCCCTGGCGCCGGGCGCGCTTGGAGGTGCTCGGCTCTCCCCAGCCGTCCCTGTCCCTCGTTAGACGCCGTGCACACCCACCCATTGCGTTGGCTTTTTTTGGTGTTTTGGTCTCCAATCTCTTTTCCTGTTTCCTAGGACAAGTTCGTCACCTAGTTCTTTCTTCCTTCAAGGCATTGCCTTTTCAAATGCTTTGCTGACGCCACGCCACTAATTTTGCAGGCCGCCCCCCCTTTCTTGCATTGCTGAGACTGGCCGCCATGTCTCCCCACCTGTTCCTCCATCCCCCTGTGTGGCCTGTGACCGGGAAGCTCTGTGTAAAATTCAAGTTCACCCGTTTGCAGGAGCGCCTCCGAGTTGGCAGGCGGCGCTCCCCGTGGTGCCCGTCAGGCGCGGAGAACGCCCCGCTGAACGCTGCAGGGGACAGTGAGTTTGATCGCCTGGTTAATTGGGGACAACTGTCAGATCTCCCCATGGCGAAGCTACATCCCCTTCGCAGCTGCCATGTCGTCTTTGAGTGACACTTCGGTGCCCACAGGAAGATGCCCGTTAGCCCCAGCCCACTGCCATGTGATGAGTCAGCATCCGGTAGCTCCTCGTCGGAAGCACTTGTTTGTTTGACATGCCGGGTGGTGATGTCCGACTTCTGAGAGTCCAGACCCTTCGTCTTTAATCTCAGAACATTGGGAAACCCCTGGGGACGTGGGTTAAGTGGGAGATGGGGGACGTGTGGGTGCCTTGACCAGATTTGCCATTTGAAACGATCATGCTGGGTGATGTGCCGGGACCAAGGGGGACCAGAGTGGACGTAGTGGATGGGCTGGGACTCCCCTCAGCGGTTCGGGTGGGAGAGGATGACCGTTCGTTCGGTGGTGGGGAGAGGGCTGGACAGAAGTCGGGGTTCACGACGCGAAGCCTCTTCCCCGGGAACGCACTGACGGCCACTGCTAGAGCTGCCACTTGGACCACGGAAAATGCCGGCAAGCTCAGCAGTGCAGTAGGAACGGCCTGGCACCAAGAGATGGAGTTTCACAGACGCCTCCAGGGGCCTTCGTCTCCCTTGCCGACTTGGAGACACCAGCGTAACCGTCTGTGATGCCACACCTGCCATCACGCGGTGGGGACGGCCACCTCGAGCTGTGCAGACCCACCGGGACACCCGCAGAGCCTCGTCCCCCACGGCAGGCAGCATCTCGTCTGATCGGCAGAGGACCGGAGTTCAACGGCCGAGCCACCAAGGAGGGGCCGTGTCTGCCGGAAGGGAGGAGGGGAGTTGGGGCCACGTGTCTCTCTTCCAGAACAGTAAAAGCCAGACCCTCCGTCTCAGTTATCAGGCTCTGGGGGATGGTCAGCCGGAAAGCCACCAATTCCACGCAAATAGAGATGGGACCGAATCACAGCGCTCAGCCGGCAGCCTGGTCGTTGACAGCTGGACTCTGCACACAGTGGGGAGACTCGAGCAGGGAAGTACGAGCGTCAGGATTTAACGTTTTGTTTTGTTGTTTTTGGTTTTTCTTTGGGGGGGGATGGGGGGTAGTTACCTGGCTGGGAATCGGACCCAAGCCGCGGTGTTGAAAGCGCTGAAGCCCAGCCACTGCACCACCGGGGAACCCCCCAACATCAGTATTTAAACCAGAAACTAGAGAGGCCGCTCGTCGTGTCGAAAGGGGGCATCAGGACATGCCTGCTGTCCAGGTCCGGTGGCCAGACCTGTACAAGCACCGTGCAGAGGGCGTTGGGCTGACGTCCCTCTTGAGTCTGCCCAGGTCCCGAAGGCCTCCTGGACCGGTGGTCTCAGTTGTGAAACGGTGGTCGCGGTCACTGTCTGCGTTTGCGGCCGTGGTAGGGGGCCTGGTGTCGCTGTTGAGGCTGCAGAGCACGTATCTTACGTTGCTCACCGTAGCTCCCACGTGGGACGTGGGCCCCTTTGCAAGTAGCACTGGTTCAGAACTCCGTGCGGGGCTTGCTCGCTTGGCTGCTTAAATTCTCGTCACCACCTTGGTCCTCACCGCCACCGCACCTAATGACAATTCGGTAGATTAAATACACGAGAAGTGTCCCCTCGTGCGGCAGCCTCTGAGCATGGCCTCGCTTTTCTAAGTGAGTTCTCAGGTGCCTCCCCACCCCGCATCGCCCCAGATCTTGAGGGAGTGTGCGGACCATGGGGACAACCACTTGTTTAGTGCAGGTTAGCTCAGAACAACGGCCAAGCTGTCAGATTCCAGAAAGTCTCCCAATTCCGGCAGGCACAGGGGACCCCCTTGGAAATGGGGACCCCCTTCCAATGCTAGCTGCAACCTTATCAGCGTGCAAGCCGGGGGAGGGGGCAGCAGGGCAGGACCCTCAGCAGGACGGCAGAGGCATCATTGGGCAGCTGCGGGGTGTAACTAGCACCCCGAAGGCGTGGACACCATGACCATGGGCGCCAGTGGTCCCAGGGGGCCGGCTGTGTGCAGGTGGTCAGGAGTTCCTCTTTGAGCCTCTTGGTGTATTACATAAAAGGGAGGAGTAATAAAACCCCGTATTCAACGGGGCCGGCCCTCTTCCTAACGAGAATTGGGTTTAAAGGAAATGTAAGAAATGTCACTGATAACCTGCATGATGTGTTTGTAAAAACACGTTTTTCTAGAAGCAGAAAGAGTATGAAGGCATACTTGTCATCTTTGGGGACTGAACTCTTTAGGGCACGCCCGGGGACTACTTCCCAATGTATCCTTAGCAAACTTTCCCGGAGAGGAGGCGCGCAGGCCAGGGGGAAGGGAGGGGGGATGCCCAGCTCCTGGGGGGCCGCCGGCAGGACTTGTTAGGGTGCTGGCCATCCCCCAACAAAAGGCCGGTCATTCCTAGCCCAGTCGTCCGGGGAGAGGGGACGGGTTTCTGCCACGTTCTGGGTGGGCTGTTTCAACGTTTTGCTTTTGATTTCAGGACTTCCTGATGGAGACGTTCATCATGTTTAAGAACCTCATCGGGAAGAACGTCTACCCTTTTGACTGGGTGATCATGAACATGATGCAGAATAAGTGAGTACAGGGAGCGAAGCTCTCACCCGGTATGAGGCGCCCGATCCGTGTCCAGGGGCAGCGGTGGTGTTGCCAGGTTACCGTGGGGCGCGCCCCCAAAGGGCACGGGCTCCCCCTTCTGTGCTGCAAACAGCTATTTGCAGAAATGGGCCTGGCGATGTGGTGGTTTCCTTATGCCAACACAGGATTCCAGAACTAAGACCCGGAGCTCTGCCCCCTGGAGAGAAACGAGCCTGAATGTGACCCCCCTTAGTGCTGTCTGGGGCAGGAGGTGCCGTCAGCCGCACGTGTTCATTGGCCCAGGCAGCTCTCTGCTCTACGCTAGGTTTTCAGAAGGTGCTTGCATCCGCACACAGAGGAGCCGAAAACATGTACACACGTTTTAAGAAAGGAAAAAACGGTATTAAAATTGTAATACTCGATATACAGCGATAACAAAAGACGAATACAAGTCACGTTTCGCCTCCGCCATGACAAGGGGTGCTCGGTGGTTCCGTCAGCGTGCCGACACTTCCGATCACGGCGAACTACTGCTCAAGCGGCGCTGACCAGCGCTGACGCCGCAGATTTTCCGACCTCGACTGGTACTTACTTGTGCGTGACGTGTGACGTGTGACGTGTGCTGTTCCCTTCTCCAGAGACCCCGGCTGGCTGCTCCCAAGATGGCCTGTTGTTTCTGGGGTGACGGGGTGGCTGACCTGCGCTCACTAGAATTGTGTGTTCCCTATAGTCCAAGGCCAGCCTTGTCCCTGCGTCCCTCCTCACCAAGGCTCCTCTGCAGGGCCCAGCCATGTGACAGAGACACAGGTGTGCAGTGGCATGTTGCATCTCAGCCATAGGGAGAGAAAGGGAAGCCTACGAGGGGGAAGCCATAGTTTTCTGTGTCCTCTTAGCGAGGAGGGTGGCAGAGAGCTCCGAGGCTCAGCATGTGCTGAGTGGGAGCCTGGCCTGTTCTCCTGTGGGCTGTACACGGGGACCGCGGCCCTAAGAGGCCCCCGAGGAGGGTGGCAGTCTGAACGTCAAACCCCTCCGGTGTGTTTTATGTTGGGCATGAAAGGATGTCTGGAACGGTCTGATCACGAGTTCCAGCAGCCTGAGGCGAGGTCTTCCCGCCGATGGCGTTCTCTCCTTTGGAGCTTCCTGAGGAGTGGTGTGGACGTGCACGTGTGCGTCGGGTGTGTTGGTGACAAGGCTTCTATCTGCAGAGATTCTGACTCTGAGAAGCTCACACAAACCCGCATGGCTGTCACAGCCAACACATTCTGCTGGTACGAGTTCCCAGGCCGACACGACGAGCAGGAGAGGACCCCACGAAGGAGCCTTTAGACACTGAGGGAAGCGTGAGACGTGCTGATTGTCACTTCCATTTCCGCGTCCCGCTGCCCAGAACGCTGTCCCTCCTGGTGAATAAACAGCGTTGGGTTTTGGAAGCTGGGTCAGTGGCTGTTTGAAGAAGGTTGTTGCCTCCATGTAGCCACCTGGTTAACCCTGAAAGCTCTCCCAGGACATCGGGTGGTTGGCCCCTCCGTTTTCTTTGACATCCTGCTCACATGCCAGCGGCTGAACGAGGACTGTCCCCCTCTCCATGCACTGCCCGCTCCCTCTGGGGTGTGTTACACGCTTGTATCCCAGAGCTTAGCACACACGTGCACTTGGCATGCGCTCCCTGCACCTGCCCTGGGGGTGTTAGGTGTCATGGTGTCCTTCATACCCTCACCCCCACCCCGACATAGCTGTTGCTGTTGTTTTTAAGTTTTAGAAATGTATTTTCAATTACCATTGACAGACAAGATTATATTAGTCTCGGGTGTACGAAAACAATAGTGATTAGACACCTTTATGTACCCCACAAGGTGATCACCCCGGTGGGTCTAGTGCCCATGCGACGCTGCACACAGTTACTACAATAGCATTGACCGTACTCCCTGCACTGTACTTTACGTCCCCATGAAGTGACCCCCCCAGTAAGTCTAGTGCCCACCGGACACCACACACAGCTTCTACAGCATTATATGGACTGTTGCCCATACTGTGTCCCACCCTCGTGACGGCCCATTTGTGCTTCTGAATCCCTTCCCCCTCCTTCACGTGCACTAAACAGACAGCGGGGAGAAGCTCTGACCACGTACCACGACCCATGGACGATGCGCTGTGGAATGGCACACCTGGAACCTGTGTAGTGCCTACTAACCAGTGTCACCCCAACGCACAGCTGGGAAGTGTGGGGCCACTCGCCGAGACCCCACCCCCATCCGCCTGCGACCGGGCCTCCCGACCTTGACACTCTGTTGCCCCAAGAGAGAGTTTCCTTTATGCTACTGCCCTTAAGGCACTTCCCACAAGTTTACTACCTTCCAGAGTGATGACCTTGAAGTGTGGACGTCAGGACGTCCCTCCTTCGCCTCCTTCACCCTTGGACGTGTACGTTAGTGGAGAGGCTGAACTTCCTGAAGGACAGAGCCTTACTCGTACTGGAATAAAATAACGTCCCTCAGAAAGCCCACAGGCATCGTGTCACCTTGTTCCTACGTCGTCATCCACTTGTCCTTCGCTGCCTGTAACTCGGTGGCTTGCTGTCTCACACGGTGCGGCCTCGCTGGCCCTCCGCCTTCTCCCGGCATGCACTGGAGCCGTCCTCGCCTCCGTGGGGTAAGCAGGGATTCCCAGAAGCTTCTGGAGTCTGTGTTTAACTTTTCACGGCCCAGCTGGACGTGCAGTTTAGAAATCGATGAAATCAGCCTCTGGGGCGTCTCGCGTGCGTGTGTGCGCCTGCGGCTGTCTCTGTGAACACACCGGTCCCCAGTTCCCGGGCCTCGTCCCCGTAATGGAAGCCAGTGCCCGTCATTGTTGCTGCCACAGCCTGTAAATCAAGAATCCAAGTAGCAGGGTTGAGTAAATGTCCCAAAGGGCACTTGGCCGCTCTATTCAAGAGAGTAACAGCTCGGTGGTGGCCTGACATTCTCCTCTGGGACATGAGGGCGCCAGATGGCACGATGACATTGCAGACGCGCACAGTTTGCATCGAATGGACGTGCGCTTGTGCGTGAGACCCAGAAGTGCTTCGTGATCTTCCCAAAGTGGGGACAGAGGCTGCGTGCCCACTTCAGATCGCAGGTTGCAGGGGAAGCCTAGATCCTCCCTGTGAGCACGTAGCAGCCGGCGGCCGGCCGTGGCTCGTGTGAGGCCCGGCTTTCGGATTTGCGCTTTGGGGTGCATGGAGCAGGGCCTGCTGCTGCTCTCCTACACTTCGCTCTGGTTGTTCGGGGACCACGCCCCGCCTTTTCCTGCCTTTCTCCCAGTCTTAGGGCTGCAGTTCCTCCCGGGAGGGCACCTGCACACTCACGATCCCCGACTGGAATTTTCAGGCGTAGCGTGAGCTGTTAGGAAACGAGTCTGACGGTTGGACCAAACTCTGCTTCCAGCTGGGTGAGAGCGTTTGCTGTTCGCCGCCGGAAGTGCACACGGTGGGTGGGGAGAGGGGCCGGCCCGGGCATACTGTTCAGATTTTTAGAATTTGAGTTTCTACCTTTTTTACCTCTTCAGACTTGTAACAGGACTTTGAAACATTTAACCGCCCCGATTCAGATGCTCACTGGGCTGAATGGTGGTGTCCTCCTCTCTCGGGATGAAAAATAAATGAAGTAAACACGTTTACTCCCTCAGCGCGATCATGGTCTGCAACTGCGATCATCAATTGTTCTCAAGTGTTCTTGTCTCTCAGTGTCGATTTTGTGGCTCATACTTCTTGCTTTCCTCCACATTACGCCAAGACCTGAAGAAGATGATATTTTTAATGTGTGGTATCTATCCTATGCATTTTCATGCAGCACTTCACAAGTAAGGATGCACAGACCGTGAATATAAAATAGAACAGGTAAAAGCACAGAGAAAACGTGAAGCTTTCTAGAAGCCAGAAGACTGAGGCTGCTTGGAAGACAGCCAAAAGGGCAGTATGGCGGCGTGCTAAATTCTCACTGGTAATGAAAGAGGTCCTCACAGGGAGGCTGACGATTTATTAGGTAGATCCGTATATATGGCACGTCGAGCAAGAGAATGGCATCACCATTAAGGAATCAGTTGAGAACTCAAAATTCTGCCCACAGGAAATGGAAGAGATAACCATGTCACCTGTGAAATGCCTAAGATGTTATGAGGCAGCATGTTGGCCAGAACAGGTAGGTCCCAACTGGACCTGTTAGAGAGACTGTCTTCGTAAAGGGAGTGAATTTTGCTGAGCTGCCCAATTACTTGTCTTGTCCAGTTGTTGGCCACTTAAATACCGGAGACCACCCATTAAAACCTATTGCCTGGTGTTACTTTATCTGGAATCGTGTTAATCTTTTGTTTGTCCTTTCAAACTCTGAAGTTTCATTCCAACTCAGAATGTGTGAGATCACACCGCAGTTTATTGCATGTGTCTTGCTGTCACTCATATTTTCGCTCGTGGCCACATGGAGACAGCTCACAGTGGTTCGTGGTGACGAGTATAAAGCCTGTATCCTTGACTTCCTGTGGACTAGAGCCTTGTCTCATTTCTGTTCCCTTCTCTCACCCATGATCAGGCATCTTGGCCAGCAAGTGTCTCCTCAGTTCACTAATGTAGATCCTCCTGTCTGTACAAAACCTTTCCCCAACTGGTATGTATGCGTGATACATACCAGTGGGGACCCAAAAAATGGAATGATCTTCTGGAGGGCGGGCTCCTTGTAGCGCAGGCTTCCCCCCGCTAGGTGCGTGTTCTAGGGCCCCATCTGCATCCGTGCACCAGCAGGCATGGTAGTCAGAGGCTGTGTGCGGCTTCAGTAGATTTTTTCTGGAGACTCTTTTAACACATTTGCCCGTTTCATGATGGATGATGGACACGAACAACATGAAGCCTGACAACATACCTACCTACACTGCGCTGAGTGTTCAGCAGCTTTGGATCAAAAAACAGCATGACCTCCATGCCCCACCCTCCCTATTCACCCAATCTCACCCTGAGCGACTTTTCTTTGTTTCCCGGGATGAAAGAAGTCCTCAAAGGGAAGCGTTTTGCCGATGCGGAAGAGGTGACACGAAACAAAACCTAAAGGCAGCAGCACTAAAAGGCATCCAAATCGATGTGTGCAGAAACTCTGAGCAGTGGAAAAAGCGTCTCCGTAGGTGCACTGCAGCAAACAGGGAGTCCTTTGAAGGTGACTGGAGCTTAAACGTAAGAACGAATGCATGGAGTTCCCTGATGGTGTAGTGGCTTAAGGCTTCATCGCTGGCGCTGTCAGTGCCACAGCCTAGGTTTGATTCCCAGCCAGGGAACTACCCACATACAAAAAAAAAAAAGAAAGAAAGAAAAGAAAAGAAAGAATGAATGCACACTTTCTGTAAATAAATTCCGGTGGTTCGGGGGTCCCCCCTCACGTTTGCAGACTCATAATCGCACGTGGCTCCTTTCATCCGATGACGCCTCCATGCACAGTTGTTGAACTCGGTGATTTCTGTTCAGTACAGGGCACTTCCTCCTACAAGCAGCACCCATTCGGTGGGCCAGAGCCCCGTGGCAAGCTCGCGGAGACTTCTGCCAACACTAACTTGACGTACCGTCAGGACAGGAAGGGGCCTTGGTGCCTTGGGCAGGGATTCTGGCCTGGAGGTGCCAGGCCTGCGAGGGATAAATCACAGTCACGCTCAGAAGGCAGGTTTGCAGGGCGGCCGGTTGCCCGCACGGCGCCATTCGCTTTCACTGCTGTGGGGGGGGGGGGTGTCAGTTCTTGCAGCACCCCACCTCAGGCTGGCTCGGAAAACGCACCATTCGCCTGAGGATGGCAGACGGGGAGGGGGCGCTCCCCACTTGCCGGGGTCCTGCCCCCATGGCCTGGGCCCCAGCCTGAAGGCGGCCGAGTCCGGCGGGCTGTGCCGTTTCTCCCCACGTCCCCCTGAGCGGGCGCGGCGGAGATCCTGGTCCGAGTTGCAAGCGCGGGTGCAGAGCAGGGTCCGCGGCGCCAGAGCCCCCGATGTTTCCTCGCCACGCCGGTGTTTCCTTCCTTTGAAGCCTGGGCTTGTAGTGCGGTTCGTTACTTTTAAAGAACTGATCCCGTAAAACTGACCGGCTTCTGGTCGAGGTTGTTTACGGGCAACGGCGGGGAGGTGGTAAGCGCACCCCAGGATGCTTTCTCCTCTGAAGTGGGGGGCAGCCGCTGGTGCTGTCAGCACTATCCCAACACAACAGGGAGAAGCAGCAAATATCGATTTCCAGTGCAGGCCCAGGAATTCAGAGTCAGGATGATGAAAACCTGCAGGGATGAGGAGTTCCCTGGAGCTCTGCACGCCCGCCGCCTCCTAACTCAGACACATAAGGCCATTGTCCTCAGACGCTCAGGCCTCTGGCCTGACTGGAGCCCCTCTGCGGCTGGGACCCCAGTTTGTGGGCGCCATGGTGTGGGCCTGCCTCCTGGGCCGGGCCGTCCTGGCCGCACCTGAGGGCATTTCTGGCTGGTCGCCTGCAGAAGCCCAGGACGTCCCTTGGGGGCTGGGCTGGCCACCTTGATGCCCCAGGAGGTCAGAGCAGACACTGATTTGGATCTGGCTGTGGTGCTCTGGCTCCCGGCGGGATTCTGCTTATGCTCGTGGCATTTGCGTCAATGATTTTAATATTTCCCACGCAGCTCTTCTGCGACATACGTACTACCGGCCGTTGCTTAATAATTAAGCGTGGCCTAAAATGAAAACTAATAATCGCAGATTTTTTACCTGGTTCTTTCTAACCCGTTTTACTGCACACAGTGTCGGCATTTTAAACAGCTGGGTTTTATTCAGATTGGCCCTTCATTTAGTGCAGAGATGAAACATCAGAGGACTCTGGGAGCAAGACGGCGGGGAAGGGCCCTCCGCCGGGACTCTCTCGGGAAGCTGGCTGTATCGGGACGTTCCGAACCGGCAGGGAGTGTGTTTAAGGGTTCTCAGAGTCCGCGTGCCTCGCTGTGAGCCCCGGGCTGGCGCTGGGATCGCCCTCCCGCTGGCATTTCGTAACTGGAGGGCAGCCTTCCCTGCACGGGGTACTGGGGGCCACATGCCCTGGATATTTCTGGATATTTGATGCACCAAACCTCTCTTCAATGCAAAACTAAATGGAGGAAATATACTTTATTAAGGCCACGCTATTGTCCAGAACCTTCCATCCTAAGTTTTGACCTCCAGCGCTCCCAGGACTTAGAACAAAGCTGAGCAGCGTGAGACCCACGGGTGTCCAGCTTTTCCTTTAAGTCTAGAATGGGAGGAGGGGGAGCCAATGCTAATCGAGGGCTTGGGTGGCCAGCATCCTCTTAGGTGCCTTTTCCATGATGTTTAACCAGGAACGATTTTGCCCCCTAGAGGACATTTGGCTATTTTGTTGTCACAACTAGGGCGATTGTCTGTCTGATGGGTAGAATCCAGGGGTGCTGCTAAATAAACCTCTCTC
This sequence comes from Lyroderma lyra, assembly GCA_004026885.1. Classification (NCBI taxonomy): domain Eukaryota; kingdom Metazoa; phylum Chordata; class Mammalia; order Chiroptera; family Megadermatidae; genus Lyroderma; species Lyroderma lyra. The sequence goes on from PVJL010003285.1 coordinate 143,280, forward strand.
CACGTATAGGACAGTGCCTACCGCAAAGAATCACGGGGTCCAAAAATGTCAATCACATCCCCACTTTGTGGATGAAGGCAGTGAGTCTCGGTGACGTTAAGTGATGAATAGAAATTCGAGTATGCGGATTCATTGCAACAACCCCCTTCTCTTGGGTTCGACATTCCTCAGCCACCCTTTTCTGTCTCATGACCCCCAGTAAAGACAGCACCCCTTAAAATAAATCATAGCCCCCCTGAAGGTGTCACGGCTGACCTGTCACGTAGGATGGGGAGGGGGCCTGGGAATCGGAGCCGGGTTTCCCCAGGACCCCGCCAGGGGCTCTGGCTTCAGAACAAGCCCCTGTGGGTGCGGCCAGGTTCACGTGCTGATGGGGCCACGGTGGCCGTCAGGTCTTCCCCTGCCAGCACCTGGCAGGTGGGACACCAGTGGGAATTGTCGGCAAGCGTGTCTTCGGGAGGAGTTTGTTCTTTCGGTTTTGTTTTGGGATGGCGCGTGTAGGTGAGATCATACAGTACTGTCCTTCCCGGCCTGACTTGTGTCACTTAGCCTAATGCCCTCAGGCTCTGTGAGCGTGGTTGCAGACAGCAGGAGTCCCTTCCTTCTGGTGACTGCGTGATGTTCCATTGTGCTGATGAGCCCCGGCGTCCTTGTCTGTTTGTCCTCAAGCCCCGTTTCAGGTGTGACCTTGTCCAACAGATGACCTCTGTGTTGTTCACCTTCTTCTCTCTCAATAGCGGTTTTTAGTGGTTGGCACTAAAAATTAATTTTCTTTAAAAAAGAGAATCTTTGAAGATTCTTACGGATGGGTACTAGACTTACCGGGGGGAAGCACGTCACAGGTTATAGAAATGTCTATTCACTGTGCCGTACCCCCGATACTGGTATAGTATTGTATGTCAACTGTAATTGAAAAACTTTAAAAAAAAAGAGGGAAAAATAATAAAAGACTTGAACAGAAAGGAACTGTGCGGACTTCTGCTGGTGATCGGCCATCGCAGCCCGGTGACCGAGCAGATACGAAGGTGTGACACTCTCTATTGGGAAGCCTGCGGAAGGCAGTCTCAGAAGTGCCCTCACCCTGCAGGCTGCACGTGGACTCGCACCCGCACTCACCAAGCTCCTCTCCAGAGGCGGAACCAGAAGTTCAGTTGAATGAATGACATTTTGTCTCCACCGTCGGGAAACCCTGGCGGTGGAATACTGGAAGGTTTCAGGGTTCCCTGGATGGTGCATGTGTATAAGGAGATGACAATACTGCTTAACAGTATAATTTCTCCGTAGCATCGCAGGTATCAGAATTGTGCTATCCTCCGTGCACTTTTGTCTCACATACGACCATTTATGTGTCACTTGCTGTGTTGTCATGGGGTTCTGTAGCTGGCTCTTGGGTGCCACGTGGGGAAATCGCCCATCATGTCAGTGACCACTCAGTGTCCAGTGACACTGCCTGGCATAGAGTAGGTGGTCAACAAACAGGAGCCCAGTAACTGCCTGACTTAAACGGTGAATATCAGTGGGCAATGGTCTTTATTACCGAGTCAGCTGATAAAATACATGACATTTGGCAGCTGTTCCTTCCACGAATAAAGTACAGTTGCCCATGAGTCCACAAAGAAATAAATCCAGATGTAGACATCCTCGTACGAGAAAAGATAATACTGCTTCTTGCCTTGAACACCTCTTAGCTGGCGAATTTCCTCCGTGGAATGTTGCTCTGCGTGTACCACCGAAGTGTCTGAGCGGCCCACGTCTGCACCCTCGCGCAGGTGTGAGCAGCTGGAGGCTGCTGTGCCCGGGGCCTGCTGTCTCGTGTTTAACCTTTCCAATAAAACTTCAGAGGAGGGTTCGTACTTAATGCTGTAGCTGTCAGACTCCCAGAGCCGCAAGTCACCGAAGACACAAATTATACTGTAACAGGAAGTATTTCGTGTTATTCTGCAGTTGGGTTGATGTAGGAAGAAAATGAGCTCTGACAGCTTGGTCTTTGCAGTTCAGTGAGTTCTAATGGTTCGAAACAGAAAGCACACCAAAGGCTCCTCCCTCGCTGCCGACTCAGAGACACGGTGCGCCGTGCTCTGTGCCAGACGCAGTGGCCACCGACTCCCGGCCACGATCACAGGCTCTCAGGAAGCGGGAGACAGCTCCGAATGCTCATGTTTGTGACCATGACTGTGAACAGTCCTCGGAAGGGGGCAGAGCCCCGCAGCCCTCGGGCCGCACGCACAGCCTTGGGGCACTCGCTGCTTTTCTCGGCTTACCCTCTGTGTTCGCAGCAGGAAAGACCTTTGCCGGCCGTCACCTCCCCAGCGCGGGGCTGCCTGGGGCCCATAGGTTCCGGAGAGGAGACGGGGAGCCTCCTGGACCTCTCCTTTTCGGTGGTTACGCTTGAGCCTTTCTGTGTCTCCTGATTGGTTGTTTTTAGGCGGCAACATGGGGTGGGGTTTCCTACAAGAATCAGAGCACCCTAAATCCGGATTGAGGTTCTCAGCTGCGATGCAGGGGGCGGGATGTACGAGTACGTGCTGAGCCGGTGGGGGAGTGTTTCGCGGGGCTGGGTTTGCTTCTGGAGCTTTCCACACGTGTGTCCTGCACACCTTCGTTAGCATTTCTGCGTCGCCTTCCGCAGCTGTGTGGTGGCGGAGGTGACCGTGGCAGCTTCGGTTCCTTGCCTGGAAGACCCCCACCTCCATGCAGGGGCTGGCCTCCCCAACGCCCCTGGCACTCAGGGGCCAGGAATCCGACTTAATTTTCCAAACCCAATGTGACTGCTCCACTAAAGTAAACGGCCGTCGCGTCACCATCTGATGCTGCTGATGCTGCCGCCTGATGTGTGGAAGGTGCTTTAATGAGCCATTAACCTGCAGAGGCCTTGGAAATGCAGCGTGAGAGGCACGCTGCATGCAGGCCAGGCTGCTTCATTTCTAACGGTCAGCCCACAGATGAAGCTTGATTTGGGAGGATGGCGGGCTCCTCTTTCAGGCAGTCCCCGCGGAGGTAAACTCAGTGACGTAATTCAGGGGGGCGGGCATTTCCGAGCAGCGCTGAATCCAATAGTCTGGGTCCTCTCGTGGACTCTTTTTTAAAAAGATTCTTTTCTTTTTAACCTAGACAAGGTCACCTCGCATTTCTCACCTTTCTCAGATCCTTCTATCGGACAGCGGTCCGGCCCCTGGACAGCCGAAGGCCCACACGAAGCGGACTCGCTCAGCCTTGACCACGGCGGGGGCCCGGGCTGGCCATCCGTTCCCTGTCCCTGTGCCGTTGGCCTCTCGCCGCGCATCTCGGAGATGGTGGGCTTAGCTCGGGCCGCAGGGGCGGACCCCACGCGGGTAGGGCAGGGGTGGGCTGACCAGCCGTCCCGTTTTAAACCCCGCGGTGCTCTCCCGTTTCAGATGGTACGTAGGGTCAGCCTGGTCCCACTGGGCAAAATTCAAGGTGTCAGAAGGCCGCCGGCCACACGAACGTCCGTCAGGTGTGGCAGCCCCGTTAGGCGCTCACAGGAGAGCCGGGTACTGCGGTCAGTGTCGCTGTGGAGCCTTTCCCTCCTGTCTGACCCCCCACCCCCTTCATGTTTGTCTGCCAAGCTGGTGAAAAATCACGAATAGTTTCAGCTTTTCCAGTTGTAAAACGGGTGAAAGGAAACGAACGTTCGGCCCCGTCGTCCATAGTCGATCCCTCAAGTTAGCAAGTCGCCGACCTGTTCGCTTCAGCAGGTCACCCCGCCGGGATCGCTTCGGCGGGTCACCCCGCCGGGATCCGCAGCAGAGCCTGGCTCTCGCCATGCGCCTTTACGGGTGTTCGGCTCGTGCTGGAGACCGTGTCTCTGTGCCCCTAGTGTGGCTGGCGCGGGGGCCCCAGGGCTTTGCCGTACTGAGACAGCTTTCTTGTCACATCGGAAAGGGGATTTGTCTAATGTCCTTCAAGCAGCAAACTCAGACGCGTCGCCGAAGTCCTAATTGGTAGGAAGGTAGCAAGGAAGCGGGCTTAGCTCGGTGAGCCGTGGCACCGCCCGCCGGCTGGTCTCGCCGAGTTCTCTGACTTGCTGAGGCAATGACACGCCGCTTCGTGTGCATGTGCTCCCGGGCTGTGCCCGAAGGCCACCTCTGCTGGGAGGATTTGGGATAGGACCGCTCTGGACCCTCCCGGAGGAACGGAAAAGGATGACATCCCAGAAAGGGTGCAGGGTGAAGCCTTCCCTTATTTTCCAGGGAGCCCGGCCCCGTGGGAGCGGGTAGCAGGCTGGTGTCACCCCAGACTGGGTTTCTCCTGGTGTGGTGGCTGGGTGTGTCCCTGGCACTCCTGAGGGGGGACCCAGGGAGCCTGCAGTGATGTGAGGTCGGCAGAAGACACCCCAGTGGCCCCGCGCCCCTGTACGCTTCCCGGGAGGGGCTGCCTGGCTGAACCTGGGGAACGAAGGAAGGGGGGCTCGCGTTGGTTCAGAGAGCGGCGGCTCTTTGAGAAACGTGAGGGGGAAGTCGTCACCCCTCTCCCAAGGGGACACGGCATTTGCTCATGGCAGCCGCTCGGTTTCGAGGGACTTGAGCTAGTTAGTCCCTGTACCGCTGACTTTGTAGTGTGACCAGCGAGGTGGAAGTACGGTTTGCGCTCAGTAGAAGGCACCCACTGGACGTGTGTGGAGCCTGGGCTCCCTGCAAACATTTGCAGTTTGTAATTACAGTGCTCGGAAGCGACTTTACTAACTGGTTCCGAGTCCTTGATCGGCAAAGTCACACTGGCTGAAAGTACCACTGTCATTTCATCTCTTCATGATGTCCTGTCAGGACTCCGGGCACACAGGGTCACAGAACCTTCTGGAAGATTCAGAGTTTCTGGGTGAAAGGGCTTTGTGTCAGCCTGGATGACCCCAGGGCCTTTCCATCTGCTGTATTTTCCCTCCTTCTGGAGGAAACCAGAGGCACAGGCTAAGGGGACTCGCACAGAGCTCGGTGGTCCCGCCACGCGGCTGGTGGTCCCCTGTGACCCTCGGAAACCCTGTGTCCCCTTCCTGGGCTGCACAGGCGAGGAGCATGAGCCGCTTCAGCCGAAACCTCCAGGGTGGTCTGCCAGGACTGAGTGGCGGCCAGCTGCTGTTGCGAAGATCGGTCTGGCAGAGCCAGCGTAAGCCCACAGGACGGTCCCTGAGCAAAGCCACCGCGCGCCTCCGCCTTTCCGGCGTGTACCACGCTTCCTGAGCCACTCGGTTCTGCTCTTCCGGCCTTTTCTTTCTCTGCTTCTTCAGCGGCCACAAACAGCCTGCCGGCCACAACCGCTTGGGCCAGCATCCTGAGAGCAGGCCCTGTTCTGCTGACATCCAGTTGTCATTCCTTAGTGACAGACCTGTCGTTTTTTTTAGGAAAAAAAAAAAAAAGGCAATCTCTGTCATGTGATTTGGGGAACCTGTCAGTGGGGACACAGGTAGCTCATGGGTTCCCCAACTCCTCTTCCCTCCTACCACGTAAGAACAGGAAAATGTGGGGGCCCCTCCACACCAGGGTGGAGTGTCCTGTGAGTTTAGAATGTGCTAGAAGAGCAGGGCACCCAGGGGGCATGTGTGGCTGAGCAGGGAGCACTGCTGGGCTCTGGCTGGGGCTGCGGCACCCTCTGCTGAGCCCAGGAGGGGGCCTTGCATGCGAAGGCCTGCTCGTGAAGCACACACAGCACTGGGGTCTCCTTAGCTGCGCCGAAGGCGTCCTGGTTTCTTCTGGTTGTGCTTTTGGATGGAACTGGCTTGGACTGGTCGGCCACGGGCAGTGATCAGTCCTTGGGGGTAGCCGGTCAGACAGGGGAGAGGTGTGGGAGCTTCCTAACCAAGCAGGCCAGCAGGGTCGCAGCGAAGCCCTGAGCAGTTGTGCGGCCTTGGCCTGATGGCTCACCCTGGAGGTGACCGAAGCCTCCAGAAGATGGGCAGTCTGCTCCCAGCCTCGCAGGGCAGGCGAGAACCGAATAGGGTGCCCTTTCGTTGCCTTATGTTGATTAGTTCTAGAAGGATTGAAAAGCCATCTGATACCTGAAAAAGCCTGAAAAAGTGAGGTCACCCTCCACGATCACACCTTTTCTCTCACACACGTTCCTCCCGGTCACTACACCCCTGTCATCGCCAACGTCCTTACCGGCTGCAAAGGAATGTCCAGTGGTTTGTCAGCACGTTCTCTCGTGTTCCGGGCCTCTCCACTGCCCTCAAGTTCTATCTCGTGGCGATAACATTGCCACGAGCACCCCCATGCATATGGCTTCTGTGTTTGGGATTATTTCCTAGGATTCATGCCCAGAAAGGGGATTACTGGGGCTTGATACATATTGTCAAATTGCTTCCCCAAACGAGTGTAGCGATGCTATGGCACCTTTGCCAGAACTCAGCATTATCTTTTAAAAGTTTTGTTAACGTAACAGGCAAAAAGTGGCCCCGTTTTATTTACATCGCTATTTTTTTTATTATTTGCAAGATGAAATAGTTTTCATTTTCTTTATAATTGTTTCTGTTTTGTACACTGTTCACGTCGTTTGCCTATTTATTAGCTTTTAATGTTTCTGGGAAGAATTTTATTATCATTTTTATGTAGTGTTCACATTAACCCATTTACTATTTCCACAAGTATTTTTCCCATGTTGTGTGCCATCTCATTTGCTTATGTTTTTTAAAAATTTGTTTTGTTAATTTACATACAAAATTTTTAACTTGTCAAATCTCTCCACACATCTCCAGAGTCACTTCCTTCATCCACAAATTTGATACTCAATTCTCGGTTTTACTTTTTTATTATTTTATATTTCAGTTTTCAGTTTTATCTATAATTTGACTGCTTGTGCTAAATGTATCTGAATTGATTTTAAAATTGCAACTAGCTATTACAACATCCTGTATGAAATAATTCTCTATAGTTTAAATATTTTTCTTTTAACTAAAATTTTTTGGTAATGTTATGGGTCATTTCTGGGCAGTATGTTGCTACATGATATAACCTTTAATTCCTGGGTCCGGACAAGAACATTATTTTAATTACTACTGCATTACGGTATAGTTTAGTACCTAGCAGCACCAGTACTCTCTTATTGTTATTTTTAATATTTGTCTTTAATATTCTATCCCACTCTTCTACTAAACCAAATCTAAAATCATTTTATCAAGTCTCCTATCAAAACAATTATTTTAAAATTGTGATTGGATTTGCATTAGCGACAAGTGTAAAGACAGGCACATCTGTGGTGCTGAATTTCATGCCGAGTGTATTGTTTACTTCGCAAAGGAAAGCCATGTTTATTAGGGAACCCGCTGGAGAATAAAAGTAAAGTGGCTCATCACCCACACATGACCTCGCTGACAATTTAATTAGACCCTCCCGGTCATGGGCATACGTCCCCTCCACCCGCCTTGGCAGCTGGGGCTCCCCAGCTCCTGCTGCACCTTCGGTGTGGAGGTCGGAGAGGGACTCCATACTGAAGACCCCAGATGCCACCTGACCCCCCTGCAGGGGCCAGGCCCAGGGACTGAGGAGTGTAGATGCGGTCACTCGGAGAAGGTACAGTGAGGCGGCCAAGGTCATGCTGTCCTCGGAGAGTGGGTGGTCTTTGCAAATGCGCCCTTGAGGACGCTCTGCGGAACAGGTTTCATGCACAGCCCCGCCATGGCGCTCCATCGGTGAGGATGGGGGCTTCCAGCAGCAATTTCCTGGAAGTTCTTCTGGGCTCAGCGGAGCTGCCTGAGCAGCGTCCTCAATACGCTGGTACGCGAGAACTGGGCTCCCAGAGGCTCGGGGCGGTGCTTCCCGCCTGGGGCGGTGCCAAGAGCCAGGGGCGGTGCCTCGCTCCTAGGGGCGGTGCCGAGAGGCTAGGGGCGGTACCTTGCACCTGGGGCAGTACCTCGCGCCTGGGGCAGTGCCAAGAGGCTAGGGGCGGTACCTTGCACCTGGGGCGGTACCTCGCGCCTGGGGCAGTGCCAAGAGGCTAGGGGCGGTACCTTGCACCTGGGGCGGTACCTCGCGCCTGGGGCGGTGCCGAGAGGCTAGGGGCGGTGCCTCGCGCCTGGGGCGGTGCCAAGAGGCTCGGGGCGGTGCCTCGCGCCTGGGGCGGTGCCGAGAGGCTAGGGGCGGTACCTTGCACCTGGGGCAGTACCTCGCGCCTGGGGCGGTGCCGAGAGGCTAGGGGCGGTACCTTGCACCTGGGGCGGTGCCTCGCGCCTGGGGCCGTGCCTCGCTCCTAGGGGCGGTGCCTCGCTCCTAGGGGCGGTGCTGAGAGGCTAGGGGCGGTGCCTCCCGCCTGGGGCGGTGCCTCGCTCTCAGGTCCCCTCTCAGAAGCAGAGCAGGGGTTAGCTCCCCTATGGCCTGTGTGGGGCCTCCCCGCACGCCCTTTCCTGGTATCCCGGGCATTCAGCCCCCAGAACACCTTTTGAGACCCAGCTGCCAGCCCGCCTTTCTGCCGTCCCACTTCTGCCTGCCCTCCGCATGGCTTCCACTGTAGGCCTCCGTCTTTGCCCTCCCGCGGACATTAAACGATGGCCCTGCCTGTGTCTCTTACTTTCCGTCTGCGGCGATTCGTTTCTCTGCCCGAGGAACACCTGGGACTCCTGGTTGCCCATTCTCTCATTATTTTGTCGGGAAAAGTCTTTGATTTGACTCCATTTTTGAGGAATATTACAGGTAAAGAATTTTAGGCTGGCAGTTACTTTTTTTCAACAATTTGAAAATATTTACGTCACTAACTTGTGGTTCTCGTTGTTTCTATTGTTATTGCCCCCCGTTTTCTGTAGTGGGGTTTTATCCCAATGTGGTTTGGGTATTTGTTTTCCAATTTTTCTATTATGGAAGCTTTGTACATATGCAAAAAGAATGACTCCCTGTTACAACCAGCATTCGTCTTTAACTGTTGTGAACATGGACAGGCTTGTTGTATTTATCACCTGAGTGTTGTCTGTCTCACCACTGTTTTGACCCAAATCCCAGGATTTTATCAGGTCATACGTGAATACTTCAGTTGTATCTCTTAAGCATAACAACTTCTTTGCAACTCTACCGCAATGTATTATTACCCCTTAAAAGCACTGTCCCACATTTATTTTTAGACTTTGCTCAAATCAGTATCTAGACAAGGCACAAACTTTATATGTAGTAAGTTTGCTTATAAATCTGTAGGTTCCACCTCCCACTTTATTTTTTATCTTGTAACGTGTTTATTGAGCATGCTGAAAATGTTTGTCCTGTAGGAATTCCACCATTCCAGATATTTTAATTGGATCCCCATGGTGTTATATCTAACAGGTTCCACTGTCTTTACTGTAAACTGGTAGATATATAGACTTCAGTGAAAGTAATTTTTGTTGGTTGTTGCTTAGTAGTACTTACGAGGTGGACTGTTTCTCTCTGTGTCCGCGGGGAAGCCCTTTAGGGCTGTTTGTCTGAGGATGCTGACACTGGCTAGCGTTTGCAGGTGTTGTCAGCACTTACCCCTTGACCGAGATTCATCCAAAATGTTCTCATTTTTCCTCTACTGGTTTGATCAGCCAGCGATGATCGTTGACTAAGCTTATTTCCTTTGATGTAACAGAAAGTTATTCTTCTAATTCTGTTAGTCTCTCTGCATTCATTAGCTAGAATTCTTTCATAAAATAGGAAGTTTTTTTCACAAAATGTTTCATTGGCCTGACTAGCAGTTTTTAAAGGCAAGAAAGGATACATGTTTTCCTCTTTTACATATTTACCTGTTTTCCGAGTAGTGAATTGGTTTTCTATTAGAGCGTCCTCCAAGGTTGACCAGTGAGTATGTTCTTTAATATTATCATGACTCTTGTATCTCCATCTTTTGCCATTATTACTGTTTTCACTGCTCACATGGCAGTGGATGCTTGTCACCTGGTCTTCCGGGTCCTTTTCACATAGCCCAAGTCGTCCTGGATAATGGCTTGGACTTCTGATGTGACAAGATGTTCCAGGCTGACCTGGTACATTTTTTATCTCAGACCTGGAGTTAGCCAATGTAGTATATGACACAGAATAATAGCATGTAATATATAATGTATATTTCTCATATACTCACACATATGAGTATATAAAATAGATTAAGAATAGCAATTTCAATATTATTACCAACAATATGAAAATAGTTTTCTCTTTCTTTGAGGTGTATAGCACAAGGTGTCTGTAGTCCAAAGTGTTTTCTGCACACACTTGGATGATTTCTCCTGTGTGGTTAAATCACCAGTTTGATATTTAGGATAATTTCATTTTGCTCTTGACTTTTTAGTTGTTACTCGTCTATTTTGTTTTATAATTGTGTGTTTCTGATACACTGAAGACACTTTTACTGCACTCCTGTTCCTGCCCTTTCCTTCTCTACAGGAGCCTTTTTTCGTTAGCTTGTTGTTTATCGGTACATTGTTTCAGGTCCCGCAGCCCTCAGTTTGAGTTCTGCAAAAGAACTCTACCTGTTGCTGTGGGTCTGATGCCTAGCACACAGCCCTGTGTATCCAGCAAGGGCCCGAGATGGAGATGGCTGTGAGCCAGGAGCACCCCTTGTTGGGTCAATCCACTGTGAGAACCCAACAGCTGGGGATTGGGGGGCTGGCTCCAGGTGACGCAGGGGCTCAGCCCCTGAGCCACAATTGCCAAGTATCTGCGTCTTTTCCACGGCCTTGCTTTGTTCTCCGCCTTGTTCAGGGGCAGTCGCCCTCTGTGCTCCACCATTGCAGTGGGCGCGTACCGTTGAATATAAGTCTGAACAGACAGAACACAGTGGGACAGACAGGGTGTCATTCTGGTCACAGCCCAGTGAAATGCAGGCCGTGAGTCACTTGTTAAACAGGGTCTTTGGCGGCAGGGGGTCCTGTTGAGGAGGTGGGCACGGCGGGCTCTCTCCAGCCCCCTCTGTGCATCCTGGTTGCCGCCCTTGGCTGCCTCAGGCTCTGTGCCCAGCACAGCTCTGGACATCAGCAGCAGTGGATGCTGGGAAGGGCTCCGTGTCCACCGCGTCTCTGGATATATTTCATCAACCTGCCTGGGTTGAGTCACAGCTGACCTCTGATTCAGGACAGGTTTCATTGGGTGCGTTTCCGGCAGGGCCACTCCAGCTCTCCCCACGGTTGTTTTCTTTTTCAATCTTCTGTCAAGTGTTTGCTGGGGCCTCCGTGTCTGTGCGAGATGGGACATGTCCAGACACTGCGGGCTCTGCTGACCCTCCCTGCCAGCCCCGGCCCAGAGAGCTGAGAGCTCTCCCGGGGCCCCAGCGCCTTGGGGACTCCGGTGGACGCATACTGCTACAGGTGCCCCCTGGCCACCACAGCCACAAGCTTTTGTCTTGCCTCACAGGTCATGGGAGGTGAGACCGTGCCACCAGGCCTTTCTGTTACGGGTACGAGAGAGAGGCCACCACATTTGTCACAGAGCCTCAGGTGGCATGCCCCAAATAACCTCAGACAGAGACCTTGGAACACAGGGGCTAACGCGGTGCAGCAAAGAAGCCGGGTAGCTGAGGGCCCTCGGGGGTGGCGTCACTGTGTGGGGCATGGCTTCCAGCAGCGTCCTCGCACACGTCCTGGTGGCCTTTGGCATCCCGTCCAGTGATTAGAGGTGTGTCAGGCCTGTTGCCTCCTGCTCAGCAATGTACTGGCCACCTTTGTTTGAGAAGAACCAGCGTCGCTCACCTGCAGCCAGGGCCTTGCTGTCGTGCGCTCCCGAGGAAAACCTGCAGATGATGCGAAGTGACACTCGGCCCACTGAGAGCTGACCTTGGCAGACAGATTTCATGCCCTGTCTCCTGGCCGCCGTGTGCTGCCTCGGAGTTGTGAGGGATATTAAAGACAGGAACGGGAAGTCCTGACTTGGCAGGTTCAGTTTGTAATGTGAAAGGCTCTGAGAAAACAAAACAAAACAAGGACCTGACTGTGCCCAGCCACTTGCCGACCCAAGAACTCAGCAAGACCCAGAGTGGAGAGGGGTCTGTTAGTGGCAGGAGTGGCAGGGACATCCCCGTGGGAGGCCTGCAGGCTGCCCCCTCCACACTGGGAAGAGGGCCCTGCTGTCGGGACAGGAACTGTCAGGGACACGGGTCCCTTTGCCTTCCATCTGCTGCTCTGGGCCTTCGGGGAAGCACAGACCTGGCAGGAGTGGCCTTCGCGTGGGACAAAGGGGCACAGCCAGCGGAACCCAATCTGTCTGCAAGGAGACACCAGGACAGGTGGGAGAGGAAGCGAACTCCTGCCTCTGGCGAGAGCCCTCTGGTGGCCTGCGACGGAGCACACGTGGAGGAGCACCACTGCCCTGTCTGGACACTGAGGGGCCAGGGCCGAGGGTCAGTGTCACATCGTCCTTCTGTGCACCCAGCCCAGACTGGGTTCGTGGTTTATTCTCAGTCAAAAGAGCAATCGCTTTGTCACCCAGGTGGACGGATGTCCCGGGCCAACAGTGCACATTTGCCCCCCTCCTTACTCCCCTGTTGGGGTCAGTGTGGGGGCCATGCGGTGGGGAGATGCCCAGTGAGCGAGGTGATTCACAAATTCTGTGACCAGATCACCTGTAGGTACAGCAAGAGCCTGGCGTGCGGGTGGCACCCGGCATACAAGTACACTTGTGGAATGTCGACACAAAGGAAAAAGAAACCAGCAAAAGCAGGAGGGCTCTTCATTTGTTAAAGACCCGGAGAGCACAGCTAGAACCCTCCTGCGCACGGACCCCTCCCCCAACTCTACCTCCGACATGCCCTTCCCTTCCTGGTCATCTGGTCTACCTCCACCATTCGTGTGCACTGGGAGACTCCTGAGGTCAAGCCTGACCACCTCTCTGTCTATCTGAGCCCCCTACCCAGTTTGTGTCCCTACCCTCTGCCCTTTATGTTCGTGGTCCTTTGGGTGGTCGTTGCCTGCTTACGCAATGGCCCATCTCAGACTGACTTATAATGGAATAAATAGAGCTGTCTTCCTTAGTAGGTTGAACCTTTCCCCAAGAGACCCTCCTGTATTTGCACCATGTTGTATTATATAGGAATTGCCCTCTCCCTAAGTCAGGATGGGGTACACAGAACCACGATGACAGGGATGTGGGGCCAGGGAGAGGGACCCGTCTAATGAACACAGAGCTGTGTGCTGGTGGGGGCTCAGGGCTCCTTCCTCACACAAGGTCACCAGCCAGACAGCTGTGATGCATTCGGGAGGCATTCGTGGGGTGGGAGGAGGGTGGCATGGGGTCAGGGCACCCGCCCTGTGCGGCTGGGTCACACGGACTGAGGGGAACAAATGAGCCGCCTGGGAAGGCGCCCTGGAGGGCATCAGCTGTGGGCGGCGGGGGCTGTGTCCCATCATGGCTGGAGGTGGGCTCGTCCAAGTGTTTCACCAGGAGAAGGGCTGCATCAGGGTCTGGGCCACATGCTGTGGCCCCAGGTCAGGACGGTTGTGCAGAGAGGGAGGCCGGAGGGTGGTGGGGGCAGCCGTTCACCACTCACAGGGCTCGGGGAGAGCGCAAAGGATGGAGGGGAGTGAGCAGGGGTTAGGAGTTAGAATCTGTGATGTGGCATCGGGCCGCCAGCATGGGCCAGCGAGGGCCCGAGAGGACGAGGCTGGGTGCTGTGACCGAGGACAAGCGGTCCGGAAGGACAGAGGCTGCCGTACATCTGAGTCGGGACACGCTTAGTCTGAGATGCCCAGGGGACAGCAGGAACCCGGAAGTGCACGGATGGGGGGTGGGCTCAGGAGCCCTGGGGGGCAGCACAGGGCATGAGCCGTGGCAGGAAGGCGCCCTCATTCTGGGGCGTGAGGAGCGTGATAGAGAGGTGGGCGCTTCGGGGGGGCCATCGAGAAGATGGGGGCGGCGGGCATGGAAGGATGAGTCTGGAGCTCTGCCAGCCACTCCAAGAGGGGAAGTGAGAGAGGGGACGTGTCCTCCCCGAGTGGTTACCATTACATGGCAGGATAGCACTCCTCAGGCACACACCCTGCCTCTTAGCCATGCTCTGCACCCCACCCGGCCGTGCTCTGCACCCCGCCCGGCCGTGCTCTGCACCCCGCCCGGCCGTGCTCTGCACCCCGCCCGGCCGTGCAGCCCGCCCGGCCGTGCTCTGCACCCCGCCCGGCCGTGCTCTGCACCCGACCCGGCCGTGCTCTGCACCCCGCCCGGCCGTGCTCTGCACCCCGCCCGGCCGTGCTCTGCACCCGACCCGGCCGTGCTCTGCACCCCGCCCGGCCGTGCTCTGCACCCGACCCGGCCGTGCTCTGCACCCCGCCCGGCCGTGCTCTGCACCCCTCCCAGTTTTACAGTATGAGCTTTTGTGGCGCTCTCAGTAGTTACGCTTTAGCTTGTCAGAATATTGGAAACACAAACCAGACTCTCATGGCGCCAGCTTGGGGAGCCCTGGCCTTGAAAGTCAGTTCAGTGAGGAAGGAAACGAGGAAGAAGCCGTTTTAGAAGAAGGTGACGACAGCTCTGCACACCCCGTGGGAGTGCCACTGGCCAGCTCTCCCACCCGGGACCTGCTAAGATGCCGTCCTCATTTCAGGGGTTTGCTCGTGCTTTCTTGAGGGGAAGCACACACCGTGTAATTAATCCCACCAAGCCTCATGTTGGGGAAGCAGGTTTTCCCACCCCACATAGTAACCCATCTGTAGGAGAATGGGTCCCCTAAATGTGAATCAATTCAATTGAAATACGATCGGGAAGGTCACAGGGGTCCCTAGTTTTGAGCACCGTGCCTGTCGTGTTTGCTCATGCACTCTGCGACACCATGCTCGTGACCCTGGAACCTCGGTACCCGGGCAAATGGTATCCAAAGTCACAGGCCAGCCCCTCCGCTGCTCCCCAGACGGGTCCCTCGGTGTCGGGCTAGTTTGAATCTGACGAGGTTGGATAGCAGATCCCTTATTTTGAAATTTGAGTGATAATTATAACAAAAGGATGAGTTTTCATTGTTAATAAATCATTCATTAATTGAAAGGGAACCTCCTTGTTAGGTCTCCTGGCTGAGTGCTGGAGGAGGTTTCTTTTCCTTTTATTTTTTTTTGGGCAGGGGCAGGGGGAGCTCCCTGGCTGCGAATCGAACCCAGGCTGCGGCATTGAGAGCCCAAAGCCTAGCCACCGCACCACCAGGGAACCCCCTTTTCTTTTTAAATTCGCCGGAGTCCGGGCTGCTGTCTTTGCGCGAACCCAGCATTGCTCTGCCCGCCTCAGCCAGGAAGCAGCTCCCCTCGGCGTTCCTCGCTCCCTGGACGGGGCCGTAAATCATCCGGCAATAGGATGGCTGTTTGCTTCCGGGGCTGGCGCTCTGCTCAGAGCAGGGCCTTGTTAAACCTGTGAGGGGTCATAAAACCTGCTGTGGGTTGATTTCGAGGGAAACACCTAGCACACTCATCTGGGTTTCTGTCACAAGGCCCAGGGCCTACGGGCGCTCGACACCACTTTTGAAAATCAATTGGGCACATTTTTCAGAGCTTCCTGCACTTCGACTGTGCGCAGGACATGATAGCCCTGTTCGTGAGAGAGAGGAGCACATCTGCCCTGTGCTGACAGGAAGGCCTGCTGGTGGTGTCATTTTTAAAGTAACTTGGATGGTCTCCAGGTGTTCAGGGGACACGTGCTCAGCCCGCTGAGACACCGGTTGTAAATGAATTGTGGCCCCGGAATGTATCTCGTGTCCCTAACTTACCTGTAAATACGACCTTACGTGCAAATAGCATCTTGGCAGGTGTAATCTAGTTAGGATGAGGCCATCCTGAAGTTGGGGGGGGGGGGCCTTGATCCACTGACCGCCTTCCTAATGAAGACAAAACAGGCACAGACAGACACACGGGGAGGATACAATGTGACAGTGAGGACAGTTCGGAGTCAGGTGTCCGCCAGGCATGCCAGGGGTCGCCGGCACTACCACAGCCCAGAGAAGTGGGACCGAGTCCCCCAGCCAGGCCTCGTGGAGAGGGCAGCCCTGCTGCCACTGGACCTTAGGTCCTCCAGAGCTCTGAGAGAACAGGTTTCTGTTGTTGTATGCCACCAGATGGGTCACGAGGACACTAGCACATCATCTCGCAGTGAGTCTGCTCGACCTTCCAGACTCATTCTGGCGACTTGGGAAGGTCGCCCGCTGTGGTCAGGGGCGGGGGAGACTTGGTCCATTCAGCTAAGTCCTTGGACCCCGTGTGCATGCACCCCAACCAGAGGAAACAAGCTCGCGTCCCGTCTCGTCCCCTGCCTCCTGGAGATGGGGGTTTAAAGGAGGAAAAGTATTCTCAAACCCCGTGTGCTTGCATCCGGCCTTTGGGCACCGACTGTGTCCCCCAAGCCCACTGCCCCACATTGGTCGTGTGCGTCAGGCAGGTGACCCAGGCAGGGAAGGTGACCAGGGCACTCAGTGGGCTCCGCGTGTCCGGGCTGTCCTCTGAGGGACGTCCCGCAGGCCGGCAGCAGCCTCGGGAGGCGCTGCCCCGTCCCCTGTGAGCACACTCTGCTGGGCTGCGGCGTGGGGAGCGTTGGCCTGGCCTGAGCTCTCGGGGACTGCCACCTGAGACCACAGCGTGGAGGGGAGGCCGGGGCCACCCTGACAGGCCTCTGCCACACCGGTGCTCCTCTCTGCATCGTCCGTCCTCATCGCCTCTGTGCGTCCCTGATAGTTCTGGTTCTTTCCTGAGCTACTTGGGAAGAGCCAAATAGGAAACGGGCCACTACTGGGTGGGGTTTGGACAAAGGCGGCGGAAGGTCCTTGTGCTCTGGAATGGGGCACCCCAGAGGAGGTAACAGGGACCCCGGAAAATGGGTAGATGGTGGCCCAGTGGGGAAAATGGAAGGGACGCACGCTCCCCTGTCCGTCCCGGGCTTTGCCGGTCATGCTGGTGTCAGCCTTAGAGCCCGACTTCTTTTCCCCGGGTCCCTTCCATTCTCGTACGTGTCTCGTCCCTGATGGTTCCTGGTTCTCGGGCCCCAATGGCTGCTTCCGGCCTGTCCCCTCCGTAGTCCTCCAGGCTGACCTCCCTGTCCTGAGGGCACCACCCGAATGTATCCGCTTCGTGTTTGCCTTTCAACTTGTGCCATCCCTTCTGCCCTGCGGCCACGTGGGAGGAGGGGGCAGGCACTCCGGGCCGACCACGGAGCCAGGCCGCAGGAGGGCTGGGCACTTCCCCCTCACTGCAGTCTGCAGGAGACCCCCGGTTTCGTCAGCTGCCCCCGCCGCCTGGGAGATGCCCTGGGAAGAGGCGTCGCTGCTTCTGCCTGAACAGAGGTGACACGCATCTGTGTGGCTGCCTGGCTGGAGGAGAAGCCAGAGTCGACGCACAGGCGCGTGGAGCTTTCCCCCCAGCTCTGGCGAGAGGCCGCAGTCCCTTCCCGAGGGGGCCGGGCCTGGGTCCCGCGTCACTTGGGTGCACGGGCCGAAGTGCCTGTCTCGTCCCGAGCAGAATGCTGTGGGCTGTCTCCCCAGGGCCGGTGCATGCACCTGTGCGATTCAGCAAGAGCTTTTAGAGGTAACCTTTGCCTCCTGAGTTTCTAGCCATGTGTATTGAAATGACCCAAATATTTGGTTGATTTAACAAATACGAGTTTGTAACGCTAACTTGAATGAGCATGGTGCTAACGTCTTCCCCCGCGGGGGTGGGCAGGAGTGTGGGCAAAGCACCTTCACTTGATTGTTAGTGGAATTAGAATTTCGCAGAGCTTTCGGGTCACCGGTGAATGCGAACCTCTAAGTTTCAGTATTTGTAAAAAGTTTTTAAATGGAATGCGTTGTGGGCCAGGGCTTACGTCCTGAGCTCCTAGGAGTCCGTGAACGTGAAATGCACCGGGGGGCCTGCTGCCACCAGCTCGCTGTGCTTTGGGTTGGCGGTGGTCTCGTGGCCTAGCCTGGCAGGGTCCCCCGCGGCAGGGCCCGGCACCCGGGTCCTTGTACGTGTGGTGACAGCCTCGAGTGCGGGCCAGGCCCCTTTCTGCCCTGGCTCTTTGCTCAGCCTCTGTCTCCTGCCTTCAGTGTGCCCTGGAGGAAATAGCACCCCTCCACCTGCTCGGCCAACCCAAGGGCGCCTGCGTGCTGCGTGAGCACCTAGGAGGGGAGCGCGAGGGGGACAGAGCAGATGGGCCCCGAGGAGAGTGGAGGACAGCACCCCAAGCCGCTCCTGGGGGGCCAGAGCTGCGCCCTGAGGCACCTCCGGGCCGTCCTGTGATCCTCCATCCGGCCTGCCTGCCTCCCAGTGAAAGCGTTAAGTCAGCGTGAGGGCAGCAAAGGTCCATCCTCCCTCCAGAACCCATTCTCATCCGGCGACGTGTGGGACGTCCAAGGTGCCGTGCGGCAGCTGTGGCTCAGAGAACAGAGTGCCGAAGGGGACAATTCCAGCAACTTTGTTTCCAGCTTTATTACTTGGGTTGGAGTCTTTGTAGTTAATGTTGACGTCGGCAGCAACACTATTCCACACACAGCACAGCTCCTTCCGAACTCAACCTGAAGGTGTGTTTGTGTCCATGTCCGTGTCCGTGTCCGTGTCCTCAGACACCGATGGAAAACGGTGTTGTCATGACAGTGGGCAGCGTGGACGTGTGATGCCAGCGCTGTGTGCAATGCAGATGCGGACTTGAGGTCACTATCATAAGGAAGCTGCCCTGGCCTTTACATTTCTCCCTCCTTAAACACCAGTGTGATCTTAAGTTTTTTTCAACCAGAATGAAATGTGATCAAATCTTATGTTTAAGTTTGCAATAAAAATCCTAAACACCGTACACTGTTTTAAAAAAATAATTCTGACACGTGTGAAAGTGACAAGGGAGACTTTATTCAGATGTCAAGGCCATTGCACTAGGGGCAGAGGTCAGGCCTGACTCAGGGTGCAACAGGACAGGTGGGTATTTAAGTCGAGGAGCAGGTTGGGGGCAGGATGAGTCAGTGGATGGACAGTTAATAGGAGACATCAAGAGTCCAGCTTAACAGCATTCTTGCTGAATGCAGGCCAGGGGCTTAGGCATCCCGGCTGGGAGATGGAGCAATTCGTGCAGAGATTGAGAGTGGGGATTCTTTGTAGGCTTAGCAGCATTCTTGCTGACACGGCCGTGAAGGGCCAGCAAGGGTCGGGCCTAAAGTCGTGACCTCATTGAGAAGATCGCCCCTTGGAGCCCATCTGATGTTGGGTCCGTGAGAGAGTCTTTGTCTCCACTTGAGTTGGTCCTAGTACTCAATAGTTCCTGACAGACATCTGGGTTAGGTCGTAGCGTTAAAAATGTTCGTGGAGGGTGGGAGAGCAGATGCGATCACAGTGCAGTGGGGCCAGGTACGTCGGATGCGATCACAGTGCAGTGGGGCCAGGTACGTCGGATGCGATC